>CM054178.1:665000-725000 GCA_028829895.1 Sinotaia quadrata | reverse complement strand
TTTGCAATCTTTAGGTCACAGCGATATGAGGTTTGCAATCTTTAGGTCACAACGATATGAGGTTTGCAAGTTTTAGTTTGTTTATTTGTTTTTGAATACAAACGAGTCTTTTACACATCGAAAAGGTACTACCAGTCTTTTACAATACGAAAAGGTACTGGCAGTCGTTTACAAAATAAGAAGATAAGGCAATCTTTGCAATACATTGATATGAGGTTGGCAGTCTTTTACAATAGAGTGATAACTGGCAGTCTTGTACAACACAGTAACTTACTGGCAGTCTTTACATTACATTGATATGATGTTGGCAGTCTTGTACAATAGAGTAACATAGTAGCAGTCTTTACAATATGTTGATGTGGGCAGTCTTTTATAAGATAATGATATATTGTTGGCAGTTCTTTTACAATTCAATGACATGACGCTTGTATTTATGCTTATTTCCAAACAACGACATTTATTATTTTTAATATACAACTATGATAGCTGTAGTCTTTTAATACACAACTATGATAGCTGTAGTCTTTAAATACACAACTATGATAGCTGTAGTATTTTAATACACAACGATGATTCTTTTATTGCGCTTCTATGAAGTTTCGTTATGCTTAAGCAAGCAGCGTTGACCTAGTCAGTATTTTAGTATATAAAGATGGCACAATAAATTTTAGTACATAAAGATGATATATATATTTTAGTACATAAAGATACAGATATGTTTTAGTACATAAAGATGACAGACATATTTTAGTACATAAAGATGACAGATATATTTTAGTACGTAAAATGACAGACATATCGAAGTGCACAACGTTGATTTACAGACTTTTAGTACGTAAAATGACAGACACATCTAAGTGCACAATGTTGATTTACAGACTTTTTTAGTACACAATGACGGCGTATTCGGTGTACTAAGGATGACTGCTTGCGGTTTAGCATAATTGAACACTTTATGAATATTTTCCAACAGATGAATACCCAAGAGACGCCGGTATTCAGAGACATTATTCGGGGTGGAAACTCGTACCTGGTCGGGCCAGTGACAAATCCGCTTTCATGATTTTCTCGGTTATTTTTCAATGCAATTTACAATTCGCTCCATTATCGTGCCGACAAAATACAAAAGACAAACTCGTTGCGCTGAAGCTACGACTGACGCCCGGCCTGCCAACTTGGATGAGCTGCTCTGAAGAAATTCTGTCATATCCAAGCAGAGCTGGCAGTGCCAGCCATTGATAACTGCAACCAGACCAAATGTCGCTTTAATACGTGTTGGCCTAGTCTATCATTAAGGCCAGGAGAGAGAGAGAGAGAGAGAGAGAGAGAGAGAGAGAGAGAGAGAGAGAGAGGTAAAAGAAAGGGTGGGTGGGTGGGATTGCTGGCTAGCTGACGGGTGAAGGAAAACGAAATAACGTCTGGGGTACGGGGTGCGTCCATTGCTCTGCTCAGTAACATTGCCGCCGGTGCACCCGAGGCGGCCATGACGACCGTACTTGCCCGGATGTGTGTCGCAATTTGGTGTAGAGAAACCGGTAGTTCAGCTGTAGTCTTGAGTACGACGACGCTTGCAAGGGGATAAACGTCATGCTTGCAAGGTAAAGCTGATTCTTACTTGCTCGAGCTTACCTGTGACTTTTTTTACCTTTTAATTAATTCGCATTTTTATCTTATTTTCGGGACGGCGTTTCTGTAGATTTTCATTCATGAGACGAGTGTGTCGTGTTAAATTATAAAAACAAAAATAGAAAAATAGAGCAATTCGATTGAATGAAAATAAATCCAGAAACATGATATTGTCAATTTCCTATCTATGTTGTCTTCATTAATTGAATCTTAGTTAACAAACTGGTCGTATTGAATAGTTTAGTTGGACGTACTTTTAGTTGTAAGGAGTTCATATTTGCTTAGTTATCCATTCTTGTAGAACTGAATTTTTCAGAAGCGCACACAAATGGACCTCTGAGTAAAATCCCAGACACGCGAAAATTAAGGCTGCAAAGTTCCCGCTGTTAAGGCCTGCTCAGATAAGCCTTTCGTGTTCTTTCACGCACACCTTGCTAGATTATACTGTACTCAACGTGTTTTATGCACTCGTTGTTGAAGTGTGCAGTGCTAGTTAGTGCTAGTTCTCGTGCACTCATTGTCGAAGTGTGCAGTGCTAGTTAGTGCTAGTTCTCGTGCACTCATTGTCGAATTGTAAAGTGCTATTTGCCGTGGTCTTTCATACATTACATTGCCGGGGTGTTAAGTGCTATTTGCCGCGGTCTTTAATATATTAAATTGCCGGGGTGTAAAGTACTATTTGCCGCAGTCTTTCATACATTAAATTGCCGGGATGTAAAATGCTATTTGCCGTGGTCTTTCATACATTAAATTGCCGGGGTGTAAAGTACTATTTGCCGCAGTCTTTCATACATTAAATTGCCGGGATGTAAAATGCTATTTGCCGTGGTCTTTCATTCATTAAATTGCCGGGATGTAAAGTGCTATTTGCCGTGGTCTTTCATACATTAAATTGCCGGGGTGTAAAGTGCTATTTGCCGCGGTCTTTCATACATTAAATTGCCGGGGTGTAAAGTGCCAGATGCATCATTTTAATTGCCATAAACTATAATGTGTTTATTTCCAGTTTAAATGCAAGTGTATTGATCTTTCGTGCATTCAGTGGCAAAGAATAAAACACTAGCTCTATGGTCTTTCCTGTACACATCGGGAAAGAACAAAATTACTTACTGTCATGTCTGTCATATACTCAGTGAGTGTTATTAGTGTTCGTCAGTTTTATGAACCAGAACCAGAATAAAATGTGATACTTGTAATCACTAAAAGTTTACAAAGTAGCCTACTTGTAATGGTTTAGTAGCGGAAGTGTGTCCTAGATATAAGTGCACTTATAGCGTCACCCCAGGCAATGGTAAATAGGTACCAGAGAAAAACGAACATTCCAATCTTGTCTTCAAAACGTCTATTATTAGAAATGACGTCACTGACTTTTAAAGGTTAGTATAAAACATTCCAGAATCTTACGAAGACTTCGTCATTGTAAAAAGTCCATTTATTAGAAATGACGTCACTGATTTAAAGGTTTTGTATTAAATATTCCAGAATCTTATGAAGACTTCTACATTGTAAAATTGTTCAGTTCTTAACGAAATTTTCAGAATACAATTCGTCATTAAAATGGAAAATTCCAAACAGTCATATCAGAGATATGTCACGCTCAAACATTTGCAATAAACTATCAAGATATACTACAACAGTCACGAAAGTCACATCCATCACTGCTCTAAACTATCAAGATATACTACAACAGTCACGAAAGTCACATCCACCATTGCTGTAAACTATCAAGATATACTACAACAGTCACGAAAGTCACATCCATCACTGCTCTAAACTATCAAGATATACTACAACAGTCACGAAAGTCACATCCACCATTGCTGTAAACTATCAAGATATCTACAACAGTCACGAAAGTCACATCCACCATTGCTGTAAACTATCAAGATATCTACAACAGTCACGAAAGTCACATCCACCATTGCTGTAAACTATCAAGATATACTACAACAGTCACGAAAGTCACATCCACCATTGCTGTAAACTATCAAGATATACTACAACAGTCACGAAAGTCACATCCACCATTGCTGTAAACTATCAAGATATACTACAACAGTCACGAAAGTCACATCCACCATTGCTGTAAACTATCAAGATATACTACAACAGTCACGAAAGTCACATCCACCATTGCTGTAAACTATCAAGATATACTACAACAGTCACGAAAGTCACATCCACCATTGCTGTAAACTATCAAGATATACTACAACAGTGACGAAAGTCACATCCACCATTGCTGTAAACTATCAAGATATCTACAACAGTCACGAAAGTCACATCCACCATTGCTGTAAACTATCAAGATATCTACAACAGTCACGAAAGTCACATCCACCATTGCTGTAAACTATCAAGATATCTACAACAGTCACGAAAGTCACATCCACCATTGCTGTAAACTATCAAGATATCTACAACAGTCACGAAAGTCACATCCACCATTGCTGTAAACTATCAAGATATCTACAACAGTCACGAAAGTCACATCCACCATTGCTGTAAACTATCAAGATATACTACAACAGTCACGAAAGTCACATCCACCATTGCTGTAAACTATCAAGATATCTACAACAGTGACGATAACAACAGTCGCGAGCAACGCAAACTACACAAATGGAGGCAAATATAAATATTTATGTTTCTTGCTTTGCTTGCGAAATGTTGTATGTTGAAATGTAGCATACGTGTTTGTTTTTCTAGCTGGTTGATTTGAATATTTTTCAACTACATCTTCGGCTAAAATTGATTTTGACAAACATTGTTAGTTTCTTTTTAATCTGTTTGTTTTGTTCGTTGTTTTTTAATGAATAATTCTTGTGCACATTATTTTAATAAGGTTATTTCTGAATAAATTTGGCACGTCATTCAAATATCAAACATTTCAAAGAGAAATTGTCTGGTATTGTGCTGACATAATTAACTGGTCCGTTACTCGACAGAAAGGTGTAACAATAATCCTCTACTCACACTATAAACAAATTAATCGTTTATTTATTTTAAATGAGGTCAAATCAATCGTTTACTTATTTAAAATGAGGTCAAATCAATATTTTACTTATTTAAAATGAGGTCAAATCAATCGTTTATTTATTTAAAATGAGGTCAAACTAATCGTTTACTTATTTAAAATGAGGTCAAATCAATCGTTTATTTATTTAAAATGAGGTCAAACTAATCGTTTACTTATTTAAAATGAGGTCAAATCAATATTTTACTTATTTAAAATGAGGTCAAATCAATCGTTTACTTATTTAAAATGAGGTCAAATCAATCATTTACTTATTTAAAATGAGGTCAAATCAATATTTTACTTATTTAAAATGCAGACAAATCATTATTCAATAACTCACAGTACAGACAAATCAATATTTTACTTATTTAAAATGTGGACAATAATTTACTCAGTAATTCACGGTACAAACAAATCATTACGTTACTTAATTTAATATACAGAATGTAAATATACATGAATAATTATTCCTTTACTCACATTTATACATAAGTATTGAAATAAGTATTGAAATAATCGGAATACGTGTGTATTATTAATGGGCTCACGGTTTATTGCTAGTTTATTCAAAATAATTGAGTGTTATTATTAATGGGGAAAAGATCTGTTCACTATATTTATTCGAAATATGTGAACTGAAAAGAACTGCAGTTAGAGTTCAGACCGTGAAATCTTTAAGAAACTCTCTTAAGATACACATTTTATACCTGTAATATCAGTGTGTGCTTTCATCATTTTCTTCTTTGTACTTTCATCGATGTCATAACAGGTCATCTCTTAGGACACACCTTTCACATCTACAGCATAAACACTTTCATCATCTCCGTGTTACTTTATCATCTCTGTTTACTATCATTATCTTCTCTGTGTACTTTCATCATCTCCGTGTTACTTTATCATCTCTGTTTATTATCATTATCTTCTCTGTGTACTTTCATCATCTCCGTGTTACTTTATCATCTCTGTTTACTATCATTATCTTCTCTGTGTACTTTCATCATCTCTGTTTATTATCATTATCTTCTCTGTGTACTTTCATCATCTCTGTGTAGCTTTTCATCATCTGCGTACTTTCATGATCTGTTTACTTTCATCATCTTTGTGTGTTTTCATCATTTCTCTGTGTGTTTTCATCATTTCTCTGTATTTTCATCCTTTCTCTTTATTTTCATCTTTTGTGTATTTTCATTTCTTTGTATTTTCGTCATTCTTTGTATTGTCATCAATTTTTGTATTTTCATCATTTCTCTGTGTAATTTCATCATTTTCTGTGTTTTCATCATTTCTCGGTATTTTCATAATTTCTCTGTACTTTCATCTTCTCTCTGTATTTTCATCATCTCTCTGTATTTTCATCATTTCTCTGTATTGTCATCATTTCTATTTTCATCATCTCTCTGTATTTTCATCATCTCTCTGTATTTTCATCATTTCTCTGTATTTTCATCATCTCTCTGTATTTTCTCTGTGTACTTTTCTACATTTCATAGCTGGTCCACCGCTAAGTGTTTTCTGTATTACTCGATAAATGGTCGTGTTGAGTGTGACATGTTTAATTTTGTGTTGTATGTTACATGTTTAATTTTGTGTTGTATGTTACTGTTTATTATGTGGTACTATATGTGTTTGTTATCGAGTTCCACTTTACATATGCTTATCTTGTATTGTTTGTTAATGTATGTATGTGTTTACTTAGCAAATATCTTTATTATATTAAAATTAAGTGCAGTTATAAGTGATCATTAATTATTAATGAGATGATGATAGCAAAAGTTTCTTTCTTTCTTTCCTTCTTTCTCTTTCTTTCTTTCTTTCTTTCTTTCCCCCTGTTTAATCTCTCTCATTCTCTCTTCCCCTCGTTTTCCTTCACCCTCTATTTTTTTCCCTTTCTCTACCTCTCTCGCCCTATTGTTCTTGTCTCTCACTCCCCTTTCTTTCTCTCACTTTCTGTTCTCAACTTTCTCTCTTTTAAACTTTCTGTTTCTACACACGCTTTCTTTCTCTCTGTCCTTCCTTTTTTTTACTCTTTTCTGTTTCGCTTCCTCTTTCTGTTTCTCTCTCTCTCTCTCTCTCTCTCTCTCTCTCTCTCTTGGCACTTTTTTGTGACTGGATGACAGTATACTGAAAGCGTTCTGGCTGGCTGCGTACTGAACTCGTTCTGGCTTGCTGGCTGTGTACTGAACGCGTTCTGGCTGGCTGGCTGTGTACTGAATGCGTTCTGGCTGGATGACACTATACTTAAAGCGTTCTGGCTGGCTGACTGTGTACTGAACGCGTTCTGGCTGGCTGACTGTGTACTGAACGCGTTCTGGCTGGCTGGCTGTGTACTGAACGCGTTCTGGCTGGCTGGCTGGCTGGCTGGCTGGCTGGCTCACTGTGTACTGAACGCGTTCTGGCTGACTGGCTGGCTGTGTACTGAACGTGTTCTGGCTGGCTGCTTATTGAATTCGTTCTGGGTGGCTGGCTATGTACTGAACGAGTTCTGGCTAGCTGGCTGTGTATCAAACGTGTATGTGTGTGTGTGTGTATGTGTGTGTGTGTGTGTGTATGTGTGTGTGTGTGTGTGTGTGTGTGTGTGTGTGTGTGTGTGTGTGTGTGTGTGTGTGTGTGTGAAATTCCATTTATCAATTTTTTAAAATTTGAACCCTCTTGTTAAAATTTTTCAGTTTGATACCTTTATAAACTGATTTTCTTTTCTTTTTTTAAAATTATTTTTATAAATACTCAGAATGCGTTTCACCGTGCACTAGTTGTGCCCTGTCTAATAGTGAGTTTCCTCCCTTTTGTCCTCCTACGTGTATAGGAACAACCTTTCAGGGAAGCAGTTGTAGTCTCAGTATGTGTTGTAAATCCATGAAAACATTTCAAATGTTGATGTAACGACTGGCATAACCATGTCTTATAATAGTTTAAACTTTTTTTAACTGACTACAGTCAGGTTTTAGATACACCTTTGAAATGAACATTACAATAGACAATTTTTATTTTCAAAACAAATGAATACATTTTTATTTCAGAATATTAGTACTTTAAATCCGAAAACATTTTAATGTTTTGAAAATATTATCACCTTTTACAATTTCCTGTAGACAAGCGACGTCTTGCTTTCAAAGAAAGATCATTAACACTTATTCATTTGTGTTTATAGTAAAACGTTCTCAGCTCTTGTACCGCAAGTTTGATAACAACGTTGTGATATCTTCTGGCCATTCCATAGCGGTTTTGCTCATTTGTTGTCTAATCAAAGTTTGATAACAACGTTGTGATATCTTCTGGCCATTCCATAGCGGTTTTGCTCATTTGTTGTCTAATCAAAGTTTGATAACAACGTTGTGATATCTTCTGGCCATTCCATAGCGGTTTTGCTCATTTGTTGTCTAATCAAAGTTTGATAACAACGTTATGATATCTTCTGGCCATTCCATAGCGGTTTTGCTCATTTGTTGTCTAATCAAAGTTTGATAACAACGTTATGATATCTTCTGGCCATTCCATAGCGGTTTTGCTCATTTGTTGTCTAATCAAAGTTTGATAACAACGTTGTGCATTCTATTAACAGAGATTTTACTCGGTTGTGCGTGCAAATAAACACATTGCAAGTGAATGGCACAAGGTATCGCCTTCACTAAAGACTGAATCTTCTCCATCCATCCATCCATCCATCCGTCCATCCGTCCATCCATCCATCTTTCTAACTGTATCTCTCTTTCTCTCTCTCTCTAATAATGTATGTCTTTGGTTATATTTCACAATCGCTTACTATATGCAAATATATTGTAGGCAATGCTTTAATGCCTGTACTTTAATACGGTAGATATTTCCTTGTTGTGTGCAGTGATGTTTTAATGCAAATCTGATTAAAGTCTCGTCAGCTGTCAGTGCTAGAATGCTTTTCTCTTTCGGTCAAAAAGCCAAGACTGTTATGTAAACCGAGATTAACACTACCATAATTCTCTATTACGTGTCTCTGCGCACACCCAGAAAACCACGTGACTGCTAGATTGGAAGATGGGATCTATCTACTCTGTATGCTGGCGCGACCGAGAGGAGGTATTATAATTTTGAAATGAAAGAAGAGATTTTTTTCTTCTTCCTCACAGGATCCCAGCTGTCACAAGCAAGCAAGCCACGCTGACAGTCTCCAAACATATCGATCACATCAACTTATCTTATCGGCAAAATAAGTCCGGATCACTATCCAGGACTTGTGGCAATGAGCCAAAGCTAATTACAGAAGACCAGATGGTCAAATGTAAAGATTTTTCTTTTTATAACTTTATAATATTCAGACGTCTTGCTCATGACTGGGGGCTGACTTATTGTCAGCTGGCGATGACTCAAGTCGGTAAAGGAGCTCGGAGCATTTTTTTTTTTGTTGTAGTATTTCATACAGCTGGCGACTAATCTGTAGTAGAGTCCCGAGTCACTTTGACTTATTCTCTCCTTTTAGCATACTATCCAAACGTCCTTCGTGTCAAGTTTTTAGGAATTCGACCTCAAAGACTTATTTACAAAATATTTCAGTGCAAAAATGAACTTGCATTTCAATTACGCTTCACATGACGGATATTTCGTCATTAATTTTTTATTTTATTTTACCAATTAGTGTTAAGTAAGCTTTCAAAACCAAATATTTTCTAAAACATTCCAATTTATTTTGAAACTCATCCCACAACAACAACAACGAAATGACTCTGTCAGTGACACTTATCTAGATGATTTTTTGTTTGTTTGTTTTAAAAATTGTCAATATCATGAACATTTATCATTTGAGGGGAGGGGCAGATGTTTCTTTTAAAAAATAGAATAAGAGAGGTTGTTGTTTGTTCAAAAATAAAATAAGTTATGTTTTCTTTATTTCTTCAGAATAATACTGTCCTAAGCATGATATATTTCAGAACTAGACTGTTTTAAGCATGATATATTTCAGAACTAGAATGTCTTAAACATTATATATTTCAGAACGTAACTTTTCATATTAGTATCAGTTTACACGAGTATGGATGTGTACTTTGAGTTTGTATTTTGAGTGTGTACTTTGAGTTTGTATTTTGAGTGTGTATTTTGAGTTTGTATTTTGAATGTGTACTTTTAGTGTATACTTTGAATGTGTATTTTGAATGTGTATTTTGAGTTTGTATTTTGAGTATGTATTTTGAATGTGTATTTTGAGTGTGTACTTTGCGTATGTATTTTGATTGTGTATTTTGAGAAAAGTGTGTCTTGTATTTTGGTGTGTCTTGTTTTGAGTACTGATTTGTTACTTGAGTATAGAGTGTGTCTTATGTTAAACGATTATTGTGTGTTTTCCTGTCTTGTGTGTAGAGTGTGTCTTATGTTAAAAGATTATTGTGTGTTTTCCTGTCTTGTGTATAGAGTGTGTCTTATGTTAAAAGATTATTGTGTGTTTTCCTGTCTTGTGTGTAGAGTGTGTCTTATGTTAAAAGATTATTGTGTGTTTTCCTGTCTTGTGTATAGAGTGTTGAATTTAGAACGTGACCATTCCTCAGAGATGTTTTATACAGTATGTCTTGTGTGTACAGTGTGTCTTGTGTCTACCGTGTGTCTTGTGTGTACATTGTGTCATGTGTATAGTGTGTACCGTGTGTCTTGTGTGTACATTGTGTCATGTGTACAGTGTCTTGTGTGTAGAGAGTGTCTTGTGTGTAGAGTGTGTCTTGTGTGTAGAGTGTGCCTTGTGTGTCCATAAAAAACTTAATCTTCTTTTTGAACTTATCGCAGACAAATTCACCTTTCAAATTGACCAGGTTGCGCGCAGTATCGAAAGCAAGAAGGAAAACAAACGTCATCTTAAGCCTGACCAGCCATTGAATCTAAATCTAGACTCATTTGTTTATGCATTTATTCGAAACGCATCGTTAACCCTTTATGTCCCTATAAATGTGCTACAAGCAAATGCACACACCCACACGCAACCCACACACGATCACATCGTGCGCAAAGGTGATGACTTTCTCAGCGACAAGAAGAGGGAAATGCGCTCTGACAATTAACTCTATCCATCGCAATGTTCTGAATGAAAATAGTATGGTGTCCTGTCAGTGACTAAAACGAGTGGCGCCGCTATAAATATCAATGACCAAATATAGACAATAAATATAATATGCTGTCCTGTCCTGTCAGTGACTAAAGCGAATGGCACTAATATAAAATATCAGAGATCAAATATAGACAATGAAAATAATATGATGTCCAGTCAGTGACTAAAGCGAATGGCACTAATATAAAATATCAGTGACCAAATATAGACCGCAATAGGTAACCACGACACCGGTCACACAATAGCCTTCAACACCACCCACAACCAGCGCTTATGTCGTAGTGTGAGTGGTGTGATTTCCTCTGTGAATGGTGAATATCTATATGACTTGTGTTTCCCTATGTGAATGATATGTCTAGACTGTTTCCTTATGTGGATAGTGATTACCTGTATGAATATATAATGTTTCCCTTTTGTGAATGATATGACCGAATTGTTTCGCTATACGACTAGTGTTTCCTTATGTGAATGGTGTTTCCTTATGTGAATGGTATTTCTTGTGAATGGTGTTTCCTTATGTGAATGGTATTTCTTGTGAATGGTGTTTCCTTTTGTGAATGGTGTTTCCTTTTGTGAAAGGTGTTTTCTTATGTGAATGGTGTTTCCTTATGTAAATGGTGTTTCCTTTTGTGAATGGTATGACCAGACTGTTTTCTTATATAAACAGTACTTCCTATGTGACTAGTGTGTTCCTATGTGTCTAGACTGTTTCCCTAAGTGAATAGTGATTCCCTTTATGAATAGTATTTCCCTTTGTGAATGATATGACCAAACTGTTTCTCTATGTGAATAGTGTTTCTCATTGTGAATGTTATACTAGACTGTTTTCTTATGTGAATAATGGTTTCCTGTATGAATAGTGTTCCCACTGTGAATGGTATGAATGGAATGTTTTCCAACGCGAGCAATGTTTCCCTGTGTGTTTCCCTTTGTGTTTCCCTTTGTGTTTCCCTTTGTGTTTCCCTAATTCTCAATCTGTTTCATGCTTATTCTTTTACTTTGTTTGTTGATTAGTGTGTTTCTTGTTTGTTTGTTTTGTTATATTATGCATTTTTAACCTCTAAAAAAATTCCAGAAAACATTTAAATTAAAATTATATGCTGACAGTTCAGAATAATTCGTGAAAAACCAAAACACGCACTAGCTCGCAAGTGATCTCCCTTTCTTGTTTGAAGAGTTCATCACAATGCAAAAACTTAATTTATCTTTGATTTATTTTTCTCCTTTTCTCTCCCTCTAATTTGTGCTCTCTCTCTCATTTTTATTCTGTAACCATCTTTTTCTCTTTCTAACTTTGTTTTCTCTGTCTATCTCTCTTCCTCTGTCTTTCTATTTTTATAATCTCTCTCCTTTCTTCCTGACTAGCGCTTAAACATGCTGTCATTTTTCTCTCCCTCTTTTTGTTGGTCATTACAATACTCTTACACTTTTACCTTTGTATTTTTTCTTTAAATTTTGATCACTCTTGATTTCATTAATAGAAAAGCATTTTTGAGTTGAATTAAAAATATTCACTTGAAGACAACGTTTTGCTTACTACTTTGACGTCACTTGAAGAAAACGCCTTGTTTACTACTTACTTTGATGTCACTTTTGCTTAGCGACGTACCTCTGAAAATCCTGGAACATGGGCCATTCCGGATTTCTTATCGTTGCTGAGTCATGCACCTCAAGCACGTGTCACGCACATAAACTTGTAAACTTGCATCTAGCATGTTCAAATTTCGCACGTGTCACGCACATAATCTTGTAAACTTCGCTGAACATCTAGCATTTTCAAATTTCGCTTCCGTTCGACAACGAGACTCTCGTATGCAAATGAGCAGATCGTTTGAAGACACTTATTTTCATTTTTAATTTTTCTGAATTCCTCTGCACGACGAAAATTCGGACATTTGTTTAAAAAAACAAAAACAATAGTGCTAACAATTTTAGAAATTAAAGCAATCTCCTGAATATTTCTTTCTTTATAGAAAGATGTGTGCTTTGACGACGATTTAAGGGAAAATAAGGGAAACATTACCACTGATATTTTTGTTACTTGTTAGTGTTTGTTCTGCTATTTATTATTGATTAATTCTGTTACTTGTTAGTGTTTGTTCTGCTATTTATTATTGATTATTCTGTTACTTGTTAGTGTTTGTTCTGCTATTTATTATTGATTAATTCTACTATTTTGTTGACGTTCATTTTTTAAAATTAGTTATTCTTCATTCTGCTATTTGCTAGTGTTTATTGTGTTATTTGTTATTGATTATTGTGCTATTTGTTATTGATTATTGTGCTATTTGTTATTGATTATTGTGTTATTTGTTATTGATTATTGTGTTATTTGTTATTGATTATTGTGTTATTTGTTATTGATTATTATATTATTTTGTTAGTGTTTATTGTGTTTATTTCTTGTATTCGTTCTGTTCTTTGTCAGCGTTCATATTTTAAAATTTATTTATACTCATTTTTGTTATTTGTTAGTGTTCATTTAGTTGTTCCTTAGTGTTCATTTTGTTACTTGTATGTTTGTTACATGTTAGTGTTCATTCAGTTGTTCCTTAGTGTTCATTTTGTTACTTGTATGTTTGTTACATGTTAGTGTTCATTCAGTTTTTCCTTTGTGTGCATTTTGTTACTTGTATGTTTGTTACTTGTTAGTGTTCATTCAGTTTTTCCTTTGTGTTCATTTTGTTACTTGTTTGTTTGTTATTTGTTAGTGTTCATTCAGTTTTTCCTTTGTGTTCATTTTGTTACTTGTATGTTTGTTACTTGTTAGTGTTCATTCAGTTTTTCCTTTGTGTTCATTTTGTTACTTGTTTGTTTGTTATTTGTTAGTGTTTATTCAGTTTTTCCTTTGTGTTCATTTTGTTACTTGTTTGTTTGTTATTTATTAGTGTTGGATGTGTCCATTACGAGTAGAAATAGTATAATTCCTAGTTGACAGAAGTCAGTGCTTATCCACAGACCGACGTGTATAGTATACACAATGTTTGAGCGTTCACATTACTTTAACAAAATATAATTTAGTGATCTGCTTTTATACTGTTTACAATTCGGTTGTACCACTCATTTAGTGTTCTCTTGTTATAACAAAATATAATTTAGTGATCTGCTTTTATACTGTTTACAATTCGGTTGTACCACTCATTTAGTGTTCTCTTGTTGTAACAAAATATAATTTAGTGATCTGCTTTTATACTGTTTCATTTCGGATTTAAGATATTTCCGGTTATCTGGATTTCAGATAAGATGCCGGGTCTGTAATACACATTATTTACTAATTATTTCAGTAACGCACACGTTACATTATGTAACAGGGAAAATGTGTTTTCTGAAAGCATCCTTAGGGCTATAAAATTCGAAACTAGACTGACATTTTATTCTGCTACCCAACAGTTTATGACTGGGACATCAAAACCCTGAACCACAATTTGACATGGAAACATGGAAGAATTTTGCGAGCTATCGTGGAACGCCAGAAAGTCACGGTAGTCACGGTATAATTATAATCATGAATAAGATTATATAATTATATAAGATTAAATTAATAAGATTATATAATTATAATCATGAGAGGGGAAACACGCGTGAACTTACTAAAAAATTCTACACGTGACAACTGCTTAAAAGATGTGTGGGGAGGGGGGTTGAAGTAGGGAAGAGAGTACTGGGCTCTAACTATTCAAACTCAAGACACCATGTGTGACATTTTTCACTCCCATACAAGGGAGACAATCAAGCCGTAATGCAAGCAGCTGTGCTAAAACAGCGGTTTCACTCCTAGGCTCCGGTATCAGTGGAGTCGCTATCGATGACGACTTTTGTATTTGCTTGAAATACGTTTTAACTTACGTCCATTTCTGCCTGCTTATTTACACTGCACGCAAACTCATGCGTTCTGCGTTATTTCGTGCTAAGTAATTAGTGAGTCTCGAATGTTATAGACACTTGAAGCGTCATTGCTGAAACCAAACAGCGAGCCCTGGCGCAGTCTCTCATCGCTGTTGAGGGTTGACGTGTCAATGTTAATATTCTAGCAAGAAGCAGCACAGCCCGAGGCTTAAACTTATTAAGGCCATTACGATAAGGGCACACAAATTATAAATATAATAAAGCGGATATGCAAATGACCCTAGGTTGTTTCTTTCTTCTTTCTTTTTTAATTTGTTTTGTTTTGTTGGGTGGGGGAGTATTGTGCTCTACAGTTGAGTAGTGAGGTAACTCACTACCTAATAGGGACCAATGTGGTTGTAGTTGTGATGGTGATGATGGTCAGTATCCTAGTGCCAGAAATAGAAACAGGCTGGTAGGAATCACTATTTAATTTCATAGGTAATGCAGACAAAGTGCTATCTATATATAATAATTAAACTATTTTTTTCTTATTTCAGGTCATGGTTCGAAAAGGTTTGTAACTATATAGGCTAGGAACAACCGTCCAGTGAACAATCGTAAGTAGATTTTTGCTCATTATTTTGTAAATTAATTTTAATTAAAAAAAGAAAACAAGTTATTTTTAATGAAGACATTACAAATTTAAAAAGAAATACAAGTTATTGTCACCAAAAATGAAGACTTTACAAATTTAAAAAGAAATATAAATAACTGTCACCAAACAAGTTATTTTTAATGAAGACTTTACAAATTTAAAAAGAAATATAAATAATTGTCACCAAACAAGTGCACGAAAACGTTTTGTAGGTAACCAAGACAACAAGGTGTTAAGCTAAATCCACGTTTTTTCTAAAACCTCCGACATCACGGCAGTACATTTATTAACAATGACAGATGAAGATTGACATTAATAACCTTGTCGACGTGTCGAGTCATGATGAAGTTGTCAAGTCAGTTTGGAGTGTGTGGTGCCAACTGTGTGACGTGAAATTGTGAAATCAGTTCGGAGTGTGTAATGTCAACTGTCGTGACGTCAAGCTGTGAAGTCACTTAAGAGTGTTTAGCGTCAACTGTTGTGACGTCAATATTTGACAATGCTGCGTTTTGTCTAACCAAGAAAACAAATGACTTATTTAGACTGAGATGACTCTGGCTGAAAATAGAGTTACCCACCCCATCGTTCCCGATAATTGATTTATTGCAATTTAATCCGGAGCGCGTCAGATTTTGTAATTGCATAATATTTTCAGGAATGGAGAAATATTCAAATATTTCACTGATTTATTCATAGGGTATCTGCATATGTAATATAACATATATTATCTCTTGAAAATCTGCATAACTGTAACCCACTTATTTAGTTGTGTATTGCAGAGATCTGAGAAATGAAGTGAAAATTTCAATCTTTCAACAAAATGGAGAACAGTTATTAAGAACGATTTAAAATAGCTTTGCAACGCAATCGATATTTAAAATAGAAAAAATGACTTATTGATGACAAATGTAGATGTAATTTAAACGACTATGTCCGATGTAATATTACATCAACTGATTGATGTCCGATGTAATATTACATCAACTGACTGAATGTAATAGTAATTCAAATGACTGACTGTAATAGAAAATCAAATGACTGACTGTAATAATAATCAAATGAATGACTGTAGTAGTAATTCCGATGACTGGTGACTGACTGTAATAGAAAATCAAATGACTGACTGTAATAATAATCAAATGAATGACTGTAGTAGTAATTCCGATGACTGGTGACTGACTGTAATACTAATTAAAATGACTGACTGATGACTGACTGTAATAATCATCAAATGAATGACTGTAGTAGTAATTCCGATGACTGGTGACTGACTGTAATACTAATTAAAATGACTGACTGATGACTGACTGTAATAATCATCAAATGAATGACTGTAGTAGTAATTTCAATGACTGGTGACTGAATGTAATAGTAATTCAAATGACTGACTGATGACTGACTGTAGTAGTAATTCCAATGACTGGTGAGTGACTGTAATAGTAATTCAAATGACTGACTGATGACTGACTGTAATAATAATCAAATGACTGACTGTAGTAGTAATTCAAATGACTGACTGTAATAATTATCAAATGAATGACTGCAGCAGCAATTCCAATGACTGGTGACTGTAATCGTAATTAATTGACTGACTGTAATAGTAATTTCATTGTCTGGTGAATGAGTGGTGATTGACTAATGACTGATTGTAATAGTAATCAAAGAGTGGTGATTGACTAATGACTGACTGTAATAGTAATCAAATGAGTGGTGATTGACTAATGACTGACTGTAATAGTAATCAAATGAGTGGTGATTGGCTAATGACTGACTGTAATAGTAATCAAATGAGTGGTGATTGACTAATGACAGACTGTAATAGTAATCAAATGAGTGGTGATTGACTAATGACAGACTGTAATAGTAATCAAATGAGTGGTGATTGACTAATGACTGACTTGGCAGTACACGATTCACGTAGTACACCGCCACCCTCGGCCTGTCGCCCTACCAAACTGACACTGACGCTGGCACTGTCAAGACGTTAAAAAAAGAAAAAAAAAAAGACGTGTAACGGGCGTTTAAAGACGCTGGCTGATACCCATTCAGTATTGCCGGAGGTTTGCTGGCCTACTTAACCTCCACCCACCTAACCACACTCTTGACTAATATGTGAACGTTATATGCCAGCACAGCGAGACAGCCACGTGGCAAAGACAAGATCGCTTACACTGTTCTCTCTCTCTTCAGGAAAGAAAAAGGTGAACTGTTCAAATAATTTTAAAGGCTTCAACACTCGTATCGAAGGGTTGAGAAAACATACGCGTGCGTGCAAAGAAAACTGTTAAATTACACCGGTTTAAAACTTGTAGATAGCGATGAATATTGCGTCCGCGTGTAATTGTTCCCAAAAAGTTCGTCGTTGGTTGGTATGTGCGTGCGTGTGTGCGTGCGTCAGCTGTTTGTGCTTGAGTAAAAGAATGCAATTGCGCGCATGTTCGTGTGTGGGTGTTTGTATATGTGCTTGCACGTGTGTGCGTGTTTGGGGGTGGGGGGTACGCGCGTCATGGATGTGTGTTGAGTACAAATAATATTGCACATTTGAAAGAGAAAAATCGGAGAGATAAACACGTTTACGTCACTGTCAAGAACGTGTTTTGGCCTAATTTCAACAAGATTATTCCACTGATTATTACTCCATGATTACTACAACTACAATCTCGTTTGAAACGGACAAGATTATTCCACTGATTATTACTCCATGATTACTACAACTACAATCTCGTTTGAAACGGACAAGATTATTCCACTGATTATTACTCCATGATTACTACAACTACAATCTCGTTTGAAACGGACAAGATTATTCCACTGATTATTACTCCATGATTACTACAACTACAATCTCGTTTGAAACGGACAAGATTATTCCACTGATTATTACTCCATGATTACTACAACTACAATCTCGTTTGAAACGGACAAGATTATTCCACTGATTATTACTCCATGATTACTACAACTACAATCTCGTTTGAAACGGACAAGATTATTCCACTGATTATTACTCCATGATTACTACAACTACAATCTCGTTTGAAACGGACAAGATTATTCCACTGATTATTACTCCATGATTACTACAACTACAATCTCGTTTGAAACGGACAAGATTATTCCACTGATTATTACTCCATGATTACTACAACTACAATCTCGTTTGAAACGGACAAGATTATTCCACTGATTATTACTCCATGATTACTACAACTACAATCTCGTTTGAAACGGACAAGATTATTCCACTGATTATTACTCCATGATTACTACAACTACAATCTCGTTTGAAACGGACAAGATTATTCCACTGATTATTACTCCATGATTACTACAACTACAATCTCGTTTGAAACGGACAAGATTATTCCACTGATTATTACTCCATGATTACTACAACTACAATCTCGTTTGAAACGGACAAGATTATTCCACTGATTATTACTCCATGATTACTACAACTACAATCTCGTTTGAAACGGACAAGGAGAAACCAGCAAGCACACGGTACATAATGTGGAGGAGAGGCGGAGGGGGGATACTGCCTATCTTGACTGATCTGTACACGTAATAATAATTGTGACGTGTTATTTACAATACCGACAGATATTGCATTTCGCGAGCGCGACAGTGCGCGGCCGACCGACGCGGTCCACTGATTCGTACTCAGCATGCAGAGAGCTGATTAGGAAGAGGGAAAAACTAATTTCGAGACCGTACATTACTGCCACGAGAAACTTCGATCACGTGACAAGAGAGGCTTTCCTTCGAGGCAGTAGAAGACAAAAAAGTGACAAGAATTTTTGTGCACTTTATACTTGAATAATAGGCTTCGAAATCGGGTGGGTGGGTGTATAATGTGTGCATTGGGAGGGGGGGGGCTTTTACAAGCCGTTGTGTATGAAGTGGAGATATAAAGTTTGTTGTCACACGCTACAGCTAAATCAATGTCGGAGCAGCAATATCGACGCCTGGCCGCGCACTCGTCAACATCTGGCCCGAACGACAGATGTTGCCGGTTTCAAGCCGGGGCCGGGCCCAGCGGATCCCTTGTACACTTGTGAGTCTGTCACACCCAGGCTCTAGACAAGAATGCCTTGGCTACCCAACCCCGTCTTCTCTCGCTTTCTCTCTCTCTCTCTGTCATATTTGTTGCGCTTTCCTCTGAACCAACCGAATCACTTTGCCGTCCAGTTCGAGTACCGAGCCTTGAAGAGTCAATCTGGCCCTTTAGGTGTTCTGCCTTGAAAAGTCGTGTTAGAGTGCCTTTGCCCTAAAGAGCTGCCAAATTTGGTTGCCCCTGCATTGAGAAGTTCCTTCAAAATATTAACTTTCAAAATTATCCGTCACAAGTTATCATCATTCGCTGGCTACATACAGTAAGTATATATATTTTTCATTTCCTCTATGTGTGGATTGACAAAATTTGAAAATAAAAACATAAGTGCGTGTGCACGCGGTTTCTCTATTTAAAAGTATACGTGGATGTGAGAATGGTTTGAGATTTTTTTCCCAGTTTGTCACTACAATTATTTTACAGCTTAATTTATTCGGGTTAGAAATGAGTGTTCAAGCAGGTCATATTTTATTACTGATAGTCTAAATCCTCAATAAAACCCATTATTTCTGTCAGTGTTCAAGCAAAAGTCATACTTTATTACTGATAGTCTAAATCCTCAATTAAGCCCATTATTTCCGTCAGTGCGGTTAGAACTAAAGTGGTTAAATTGAATTAGTATAAACTTTATTTAAAGACTTTACATCAACTATTTCAGAACTGAATGTGTTAAACTTAATGTGTGTTCATTTGTCTGAGCCTTAGTTTTGTTAAACCTACACTTAGCCTCAACATTCTCAGATGTAAATGTATTAAACTTAATGTGTGTTCATTTGTCTGAGCCTTAGTTTTGTTAAACCTACACTTAGCCTCAACATTCTCAGATGTAAATGTTTTAAACTTAATGTGTGTTCATTTGTCTGAGCCTTAGTTTTGTTAAACCTACACTTAGCCTCAACATTCTCAGATGTAAATGTGTTAAACTTAATGTGTGTTCTTTTGTCTGAGCCTTAGTTTTGTTAAACCTACACTTAGCCTCAACATTCTCAGATGTAAATGTGTTAAACTTAATGTGTGTTCTTTTGTCTGAGCCTTAGTTTTGTTAAACCTACACTTAGCCTCAACATTCTCAGATGTAAATGTGTTAAACTTAATGTGTGTTCATTTGTCTGAGCCTTAGTTTTGTTAAACCTACACTTAGCCTCAACATTCTCAGATGTAAATGTGTTAAACTTAATGTGTGTTAATTTGTCTGAGCCTTAGTTTTGCTAAACCTACACTTAGCCTCAACATTCTCAGATGTAAATGTGTTAAACTTAATTAGCCCAGACGTTAATGTATTAAACTTAACTAGCCCATACGTTAATGTGTTAATCTTAATTAACTCAGACGTAAATGTGTTAAACTTAATTAGCCTTAAGTTTGATTTTTAAAAAATTCTTTCCATCACTGAGGTTAGAACAAGAAATTAGTCTTAGTTTAAACCTACCCTTTTATCAGAGAGATGTATGTTTTACAATCATTTAGTTATGTAGTCTCTACCTTATGACTTAGTTATGTAGTCTCAACCTTAGCCTTTGATCTACTTATGTAGTCTCAACCCTACCCTATGACCAAGTTATGTAGTATCAACCTTAGCCTATGACCTAGTTTTGTAGTCTCAACCTTAGCCAATACTACAAATCAAAATTATGAATTATATATACTACATATTAAACAGTTCGTTAATTCACGATAAGTGAAATAGATAAAAAGAATAACTGAGGTGACCATTGTACAGCTGTAATTAAATGCCAAATTGTGCTCAAACTATACACGGTATTTTAATGCCAAATTGTGCTCAAACTATACACGGTATTTTAATGCCAAATTGTGCTCAAACTATACACGGTATTTTAATGCCAAATTGTGCTCAAACTATACACGGTATTTTAATGCCAAATTGTGCTCAAACTATACACGGTATTTTAATGCCAAATAGTTTCTAGACTATTCAAGGTACTTTAATGCCAAAGAATGCCCAGACAATTCAAGGTACTTTAATGCCAAAGAATGCCCAGACAATTCAAGGTACTTTGATGCCAAATAGTGCCCAGACAATTCAAGGTACTTTGATGCCAAAGAATGCCCAGATAATAGAAGATACTTTAATGCCAAAAGGTGCCTGGACAATAGAAGATACTTTAATGCCAAATAGTGTCCAGAAAATAGAAAATATTTTATTCCAATTAGTGCCCAGACCATTCAAGGTACTTTAATGCCAGGCTGATTGACATTTCTAAACTGATATATTCTATCATTGTCTAGGCACCGTTTAAGTTCTACCATTTGTGCACTGATTTGTATGCATTTGTGGGCACCGGTTGGTATTTGTGTACGTTATATCATATTTGTTTTAATGGAAACAAAGAATAGGTAACTTTGTCAAGATATTTCAGTCAAAGATCACCCCAGATACCTCAGATATCTAGTTAACTTGCTTTCGTGAATATTAATGAACTGTTAATTAAGTATTATGTCCAATTCACACTTTTACAATTGTACTATACCCAAATTACACGTGTGGGTATGTTATATGTCAGTTCATAAGGCTTATGGCATCATTTCACATATTATATCTAGTTCACACAACTGACAAAATTTAATGTGAGTTCATCCAGTTAAATATAGGTCATACATGTTCATTTCACACATTTAAGCATACAGTGTGACAAGTTTGCATAGGTGAGCAGGCATTATGTTAATGTCTTTTTGCTGATCAAGTAATAAACCCTCTTTATTATTGCAGTTTCCACTATTTTGGATAAATTTTTATTTCCAGCTAACACATCCCACATAAGGTCGTGTGTGTGATATGTGATTCTCGAGAAAGGGTACGATTAAATTAATAAAATAGCTGAGGTTGTCACAATTGCAAGCCTATACTTCCGATAAAATTAAATGACCATAGCACGTAGAAGTGATGGAGGTTGCCAAACTGGTCAATGTGCGCTCTCACTAAAACAAAATTTCCGTTAACTCTATGCGCACCTCTTTCCGCTCTTTAACGTTCGACCGGGATTACACGTTTTTGTTTTAGAATATGTCTCTTCGTCATCTTTGAAATGACCGGGATTACACGTTTTTGTTTTAGAATATGTCTCTTCGTCATCTTTGAAATGACCGGGATTACACGTTTTTGTTTTAGAATATGTCTCTTCGTCATCTTTGAAATGACCGGGATTACACGTTTTTGTTTTAGAATATGTCTCTTCGTCATCTTTGAAATGACCGGGATTACACGTTTTTGTTTTAGAATATGTCTCTTCGTCATCTTTGAAATGAATTCTGTTTTCTTTCATAGGGAGAAGGAACGCTTGGATTTCGTGTTTTGTTTCTGTGAAAGACTTCCGGTAACAGCCCTTTGTTGGGCGTGAATTCATCTGTACTTGAAGTCGCAGAACAATTATGTTAGGCATCACTGACTAGCTTGGACAACACCTACGCAAAAATGATTGGCGTACGCTTGCAGGCGTTGTGCTGGTTCAGAGGTCAAATGTATAAATTAGACTATATAGGTCATCTTCGCATTATAAACAATTCCGTTGGCAGACTGAAGGAGATAGTCGTGCTGCTTGAAGTGTAAGGCCGTGAAACTCAAATACGAAGTCATAGATAGACAGACAGATAGATAGATAGACAGACAGACAGACAGATAGATAGATAGACAGACAGACAGATAGATAGATAGACAGACAGATAGATAGATAGACAGACAGATAGATAGATAGATAGATAGATAGATAGATAGATAGATAGATAGATAGATAGATAGATAGATAGATAGATAGATAGCACTCTGCAGTGTAAATTGTTGGACATGTAGCTCCATTTCAACGACTGCTCTTCCCTGCTGATCGGCGCCATATCAGTAAACACAGACACATGGTCACGTGTTATCCTGAAATTCACGTGCACGTTAAGCGGTCGTGTGTGTTCTACACGGTAAAGTACACATCCATTTACGTCATTGTGCACTTCAAGTACTTCAAGACAAATAAATCAAATCAAAACTTTCCTTCTTTGCTATCTTTTTTCACTTCAAGCGCTGGGTCTTTAAAAGTTGCATCCTCTCTTATGATAAAATAGTTACTTCCCTTTGATAAGTGAGATCAATCTACTGTGACACAGCGACCTTTCGCAACTCAGTTTCTAAAAAATTGTTTCGTGTTTAAGGGGGAAAGGGAGGGGAGACTTTTTAAATGAGAAATATTGGTTACGAAAATCGATTGTATGTGGACTCATGGTCTAAAACGAATCTTTTTCTTTTTTTTTCTTTTTTTTTTTTTCCTTTTTCTTTTTTTTTTTTCGTGGTTGCAGTGGATGATACTGGTAGAACATGAGTTAGAGATGATCTAATATTGAATAACTGACACTGTATACTGCTAGAAATAAAGGACAACTCTGGCTTAGAATTGACAGACCTATATACTGCTAGAAATAAAGGACAACTCTGGCTTAGAATTGACAGACCTATATACTGCTAGAAATAAAGGACAACTCTGGCTTAGAATTGACAGACCTGTATACTGCTAGAAATAAAGGACACCACTGGCTTAGAATTGACAGACCTGTATACTGCTAGAAATAAAGGACACCATTGGCTTAGAATTGACAGACCTGTATACTGCTAGAAATAAAGGACACCAGTGGCTTAGAATTGACAGAGCTGTATACTGCTAGAAATAAAGGACACCAGTGGCTTAGAATTGACAGACCTGTATACTGCTAGAAATAAAGGACGACTCTGGCTTAGAATGAGGGGAACGAGAGAGAAGGAAAGGGGGGAACGTATTGTGTTTATGTATGTGAGTGTGTACACGGGTTATCGGGTTATATTGAAATTAAGCGATCAGTTTTTTAAAAAGCGCAGATTAAAGGTAAGCAAACAAATTAAGTTAAAAACCAAGTGGAATACAGAAAAAAGATAGGTACTTGTCACACTTGTATTTAAAAGTAAACTGATTAAGTTTAAACTCTAGTTGACTACATGAGAAAGTTGGGGTCTTGTCACATTTTTTATTAAGTTTAAGATTAAGTTTAAACTCTAGTGGACTACATGAGAAAGTTGGGGTCTTGTGCATTTGCTGTATATTTCAGTGGACATAACACAAACGAGAGAGAGGAAATGGCGTCCTCTTCCCTCCGGCCTTTTTCTTTCTCTCTCTCCATCTTTTTCTCTCTGCAGGTCTCTCTTGTTCTCTTTCCACTCTCTCCCTCTCTCCCTATAGTGGGCATTTTTTTTATAATTCTGACACTCTCTATCACCCTGTTGACTCTTTTTCTTTCTTTCTCTCTCTCTAGGTATTTGTCCTGTCGATGTTAATCGCCGACTTATTTCCTGCTAGAAGGCGAATTAGGGACCGACAAAGCTTT
This sequence comes from Sinotaia quadrata, assembly GCA_028829895.1. NCBI lineage: Eukaryota > Metazoa > Mollusca > Gastropoda > Architaenioglossa > Viviparidae > Sinotaia > Sinotaia quadrata. Next base: position 700,342 of record CM054178.1, on the reverse strand, counting down.
TGAAGATCTTAAAAGCTTGACGATTTAGTAGATAATAACGAGAAGCACGTAGATGTTAGAAGTGATTCAATTGTTTAAGTACACATTTATCCTCAGGGGATTTAAGCGTAGACTTCTATTTTCGCCAATGTATAGACCATACTTTGAGGTCTTAACACTTCACACTTTGAGATCTTAGTATTTCACGGATGTACAGACCATACTTTGAGGTCTTAACACTTCACACTTTGAGATCTTAGTATTTCACGGATGTACAGACCATACTTTGAGGTCTTTGCATTTCGCCCATGTACATATCACACTTTCAGGTATTAACACTTCTCACTTTGAGATCTTAGTGTTTCACGGATGTCCACATCACTCTTTGAAGTCTTTGAGTTTAACGGATGTACAGTTCACACTTTTAAATCTTAATGTTTCACGGATGTACAGATCGCACTTTGAGGTATTAGTGTTTCGCCCATGTACATTTCACATTTTGAGGTCTTAGTGTTTCGTCCATGTATAGATCGCACTTTGAGGTTTTAGTGTTTCGTCCATGTATACATACATTTTGAGGTCTTAGTGTTTCGCCCATGTACATATCACACTTTGAGGTCTTAGTAGTATACTTTAGACCGGATTCCTACTGCCTCAGTGAATTTTGGTGGGATTGTTTTATAATCTAGAGTCTATACTGTAGAATGTAGACTATGAGATTAAGTGCTATATCATTGGTATTTCTGTTCTAGACTCTGTGTGTGTGTGCACCCGCTCTAGACTGCAGATATTTGTTTTTGAGACAAGTTAAACATATTGGACTTATACTATTGGTTGAGGATAGGCATACACATCTGTACTGCTGAGTTCAAGGTCTGTATTGCTGAGTGCGAGATCTGTATTGTTGAGTGTTATAAAGTTGAACTTCGTAAAAAATCGGAGACGCAGTTCGAAACATAAAATACTTTAGCTGGGTACCAATAAAAATTCTCAAAAAATATCGACACTGTTGGATGACCTGACCTTAACTGAAATCGTAATGCGCATATTTTATAATCTCTTCAGGTTGTTGTGCTTACACGGGTGTTTTGGGAAGGTGTGCTGTGCACGCGTGTACATATTATTTTTAAACGTTTACCTGTCGCATTTCTTCTGGTCTTTTTGGTTATGTTTTGTTTTTGTTTTTGCGTTTTAGTTCCACCGGCTGTTCAAGAATTGTAACTCCTACAGAATTGTACCCACTTCTCTTAGTTCCGGCTCCTTTGTGTCGTCGGCACTGAACCAGATTGAATCCGTTTTGTCTGTATTTGTGATCTGTGTTTTTGTGTGTGTGTGTGTGTGTGTGTGTGTGTGTGTGTGTGTGTGTGTGTGTGTGTGTGTGAAAGAGGTGGAAAGAGAGCGACGATGTTTGTTTGAGAGAGCACTGATATGTGTGTATATGTATGCGTGTGTAAGAGAGAATGAGAGACAAAGAAACACTGTGTGTGTGTATGTGTATCTGTGTATGAGAGAGGGGGGGAGATAAAAGAACACTGGTGTGTGTGTGTGTGTGTGTGTGTGTGCGTGTGAGAGAAAGAGAGAGAGAGAGAGAAGGGGGGAGAGATAAAGAGAACATTGATATGTGTTGTGTGAGTGAGTGAGAGAATCTTGTTTGTGTTTGAGCGGTATATTTGTGTGTCACGTGCCTCCTGTAACGACAAGTACGACTTGCAAGTGACTGTAATTCCAGGTAAAATTCCGCCACCCTCTTTGACTGTCTCTCAGTTAAAGTCACACCGTTATTTTTCAGTGCCTGATTGGTCAGTTAGTTAATGTCATAGCGTTATCACTCATTGTCTGATTGACAAAGTAACTAAGTCACAGTGTTATCACTAAATGTCTGACTGGCAAGTAACTAAGTCACAGTGTTATCACTAAATGTCTGACTGGCAAGTAAGTAAAGTCACAGTAGTATCACTCAGTGCCTGACTAGCCAGTAGTTAAAGTCACAGTGTTTTCACTCAGTGCCTGACTAGCCAGTAGTTAAAGTCACAGTAGTATCACTCAGTGCCTGACTAGCCAGTAGTTAAAGTCAGTGTTTTCACTCAGTGCCTGACTAGCCAGTAGTTAAAGTCACAGTGTTTTCACTCAGTGCCTGACTAGCCAGTAGTTAAAGTCACAGTGTTTTCACTCAGTGCCTGACTAGCCAGTAGTTAAAATCACAGTGTTTTCACTCAGTGCCTGACTAGCCAGTAGTTAAAGTCACAGTGTTTTCACTCAGTGCCTGACTAGCCAGTAGTTAAAGTCACAGTAGTATCACTCAGTGCCTGACTAACCAGTAGTTAAAGTCACAGTGTTTTCACTCAGTGCCTGACTAGCCAGTAGTTAAAGTCACAGTGTTTTCACTAAGTGCCTGACTAGCCAGTAGTTAAAGTCACAGTGTTTTCACTCAGTGCCTGACTAGCCAGTAGTTAAAGTCACAGTGTTTTCACTCAGTGCCTGACTAGCCAGTAGTTAAAGTCACAGTGTTTTCACTCAGTGCCTGACTAGCCAGTAGTTAAAGTCACAGTGTTTTCACTCAGTGCCTGACTAGCCAGTAGTTAAAGTCACAGTGTTTTCACTCAGTGCCTGACTAGCCAGTAGTTAAAGTCACAGTGTTTTCACTCAGTGCCTGACTAGCCAGTAGTTAAAGTCACAGTGTTTTCACTCAGTGCCTGACTAGCCAGTAGTTAAAGTCACAGTGTTTTCACTCAGTGCCTGACTAGCCAGTAGTTAAAGTCACAGTGTTTTCACTCAGTGCCTGACTAGCCAGTAGTTAAAGTCACAGTGTTTTCACTCAGTGCCTGACTAACCAGTATGTAAAGTCACAGTGTTTTCACTAAGTGCTTAAAAACTAGTAATTAAAATCACAGAGTTATCAGTCATTGCCTGACTAGTCAGTAAGTAAAGTCACAGTGTTTTCACTCATTGGCTGATTGACCAGTAAGTTCAAGTTACAGTGCTATCACTCAGCGTGATATATAAATTGACAGCAAGACACAACATAAAAAGATTAGCATGGGACCCCTCCCCCATCCCACCCCAGGCAACTGCCCAACCTGGCCATGCGTTAAGATGGCACACTGCCCTAACTGAATTTTTCGGAATATATTCTGTACATTATTCGCTCTCGCTCCTGAATCGACGTGTCCGGAAAATACTCTGTACATTGTTCGCTGTCTCGCTCCTTAAATCGAAGTGTCCGGCAAATATTTTGTTTGCATCATTGCCTGTCTCGCTCCTTAATTTGGACTGTCCAGCATATACTTTGTGCATTTATTGCCTGATTCGATCTTTACCTCTCCTGTCCGAAAATGCCGGCAGTTTGTTAACGGCACCATAGCACTAAAACATCAGTGGATGTTGTTGGTTGGTATAACACTTACGTTTACGTTATCGCACTTCTGTATTGCTGATTATTTGTTTGGGGGGTATTGGGAGGGAAGGGGAGGGCAAGAAGTACCGATAGGCGCAGCAGTTCATGGAGTCACAAGTTAGAAACGTGACCCGATTATTAAGGAAATGTCCGATCGCTCAAACCGTAGATCACTATGGTCAAGTTATGGAGTGCTCAGAAACCTGAGTTATAGAGTGCTCAGAGACCTGAGTTAGAGTGCTCAGAAACCTGAGTTATAGAGTGCTCAGAAACCTGAGTTATAGAGTGCTCAGAGACCTGAGTTAGAGTGCTCAGAAACCTGAGTTATAGAGTGCTCAGAAACCTGAGTTATAGAGTGCTCAGATACCTGAGATAGAGTGCTCAGAAACCTGAGTTATAGAGTGCTCAGAGACCTGAGTTATAAAACTCTCAGAGATCCTAGAATATGAAATGTTAATTATGAAGTATAAAAGTATAGTTTGTTTGTTTACGATCTTCTTACTAGCATACAAGGATGCCAGACAAACCACTCTACATAGATATGTATATGATATGTGGGAGTGCATACAAGGATGCCAGACAAACCACTCTACATAGATATGTATATGATATGTGGGAGTGCATACAAGGATGCCAGACAAACCACTCTACATAGATATGTATATGATATGTGGGAGTGCATTCAAAGATGTCAGACAAATGACTCTACATAGATATGTATATGATATGTGGGAGTGCATACAAGGATGTCAGACAAACCACTCTACATCGATATGTATATGATACGTGGGAGTGCATACAAGGATGTCAGACAAACCACTCTACATAGATATGTATATGATATGTGGGAGTGCATACAAGGATGCCAGACAAACCACTCTACATAGATATGTATATGATATGGGGAGTGCATACAAGGATGTCAGACAAACCACTCTACATAGATATGTATATGATATGTGGGAGTGCATACAAGGATGCCAGACAAACCACTCTACATAGATATGTATATGATATGGGGAGTGCATACAAGGATGTCAGACAAACCACTCTACATAGATATGTATATGATATGTGGGAGTGCATGCGGGTGAATGTGTGTGGTGCGTGATATGTGTGTTTATACATGCTTGCATTCGAGAGTATGAATGTATGTGTGTGTGTGTGTGTGTGTGTGTGTGTAGCTGCAGAAATTTCTCGGTATACTTTCACCACCAAATTATTGTGTCACCACTGAAACATTTGTGTACCTTCTGCTCTCTGATTTGGAATAAACTGTTCCTAGAATGAAGTTCAACCTTGACAAGCTAAAAGACCCGGAGGTATCGGAAGCCTTTCAAAACAAAGATAGGAGGAAATTTTGCATTACTCATCACTTCTTAGTACAGAGAACACAGGCACATTGATTGATATATTTAGCACCTCAGTGATCCAAACAACCAATGTGATCCTTGGCAAAGATAGATGAGCAAAGAAACCTTGGGTTACATCTGACATCCTTGATCTGTGTGACAAGCGTCGAGAGCTAGCATCCCCTAAGCATTAATTGTCCGTTCCAGATTTTCCACCTATTGAGCTAGCTTCCCCTAAGCATTAATTGTCCGTTCCAGATTTTCCTGAGCTAGCTTCCCCTAAGCATTAATTGTCCGTTCCAGATTTTCCTGAGTTAGCTTCTCCTCATTTCCTGCAAGGCCATCAATGTCATCGGCAAAGTTCGTTATTGTTCTGCTTCTGACAGTTCCTTCATGGTCTTCCAGAGCATCTGTCATGATTCTTTCAAGGAAGATGTTGAAGAAAATAGGTGAAAGTAAGCAGCCTTATCTGACTCCAACTGTTGTCCTGAACTAATCTCCTATTTGATTATTGAAGCAGACTGCGCTGGTGTCCTTGCTGTAAAGGCTTTATATGACTTTGAACAAGTTAGCATGGATTTTGCACCAAAGAGCTGCATGCCACACCCTGTTGAATGCCTTTTTAAAATCTACAAAGACATGATAAAGGTCTTGTTGGTGCTGAAGGTATTTCTGAAATGAGATGCTTTTGAAGGTTGCTTGGCATTTTGTATAGAGATCATGGACCCTATGAAGAGCTATTGGCCATTGTGAAAAAAATACAAAATGAAATGGTATGGGCATGTCACACGATCAGCAAGCTTGCGAAGACAATCATGCAAGGTACTGTGCAAGCAGGGCGAAGGAGAGGAAGACAGAGGAAAAGTAATGTTTAGTATCGTAAAGTAACGCATAGTCTCGTTAAGTAATGCGTAGCCTCGTAAAGTATAGCTAAAAGCAGTATTACATAGGCCAGCAAAGTAATACCTAGTCTCGCAAAGTAACAAAGTAATACATAGTCTTATAAAACAATGCAGAGTCTCCTGAAGTAATACATAATTTTGAGTGTTTACAAGATGTAATCACTGAGTTACTTTTACTTTCTGAAGAGGCGCCATCTGTATCGACGTGGAGCTAATTCGGTTTGAAATAAAGCTGGAAAATAAAATACAATTCCAGCACTCTGTACGTTTTCGTAAAATGAACTTCCCCTTTCAGTACTGTTTCAGCACAAAAACATTCTACAAGTAGCCACATCTTTGCAGAGTAACCGAGCATGAAGATTCTAAGATATATCCGAAGTTCAAAGACATCAAAGGTTCGACGATAGAGCTGTACTTCCTGTAGACATGGCTATCCTGCATAAATAACCAAACTAAACTTACTAGACCATCGTGTCCCATTTTATCGTCCAGACTTTCTCCAAGTCTATCAGGTCTCATTTTACCATCCAGATTTTCTGTGTCTATTGTGTCCCATTTTATCGTCCAGACTTTCTCGTAGTTCAGCATATTCCATTTCATCATCCAGACTTTCTTCTAGTTCATCGAGTCCCATTTCATTGTCCAGACTTTCTCTTGTTCATTGTGTCCCATTTTATTGTCCAGACTTTCTTCTAGTTCAATGTGTGTCGTTATCACTGTCAGTCAATTAAATAAATAAAAGTGACGTGTGGAGAGATTCATACATACATACACACAGACAAACAGATAGATTGATAGAGACAGAGAGGGATCGAGAACAAAACTTCAAATCATGAAAGCAAGTATAAATAAATGTTTTTATTATAACTCACACATGTAAACATAAATAATTATTTCTGAAGACTACAGGTACAAAGAAAAATATTAATTACTGTTTAAAAATTATGAACTTCCATCATTTCAATAGGTCAGCTGTACTTTCAGATTATTTCATTCAATGTCTTTACTTTTACAATTTTAAAAGAAAAATCACTTTATAGCTCTCACCAAATTTTCTCATTATCTGACTTTCAGTGTCATTACTCCATACTGGTACACGGACTAAGGATATTGAATTACCTTGAAATGTCATTCAAGTTGTTTCCTCATTACCTGACTTTCTGCTGTCATTACTCCGTACTGGTACACGGACTAAAGATGTTGAATTACCTTGAAATGTCATTCAAGTTGTTTCCTCATTACCTGACTTTCCGCTGTCATTACTCCGTACTGGTACACGGACTAAAGATGTTGAATTACCTTGAAATGCCATCCAAGTTGTTTCCTCATTACCTGACTTTCCGCTGTCATTACTCCGTACTGGTACACGGACTAAAGATGTTGAATTACCTTGAAATGCCATCCAAGTTGTTTCCTTTTTGTTGATTGTCGTTATACAGCTTCTTTCCCCGCATCTCCTCAGTAAAGTTCATCATATCATTCACCTCCGCCACCCCTCAGTAAAGCTCATCATATCATTCACCTCCGCCACCCCTCAGTAAAGTTCATCATATCATTCACCTCCGCCACCCCTCAGTAAAGTTCATCATATCGTGCACCCCCGCCTCCCCTCAGTAAAGCTCATCACATCGTGTACTCCCGCATCTCCTCAGTAAAGCTCGTCATATCGTTCACCCTAGCCTCCCCTCAGTAATGCTTGTCATATCGTGCACCCTAGCCTCCCCTCAGTTAATCTCGTTACATGGTGCACCCTAGCCTCCCCTCAGTAAAGCTCGTCATATCGTGCACGCCACCACCCACCCACCCCCGCATCTCCTCAGTAAATCTCGGTACATCATACACCCTAGCCTCCCCTCAGTAAAGCTCGTCATCTCGTGCACTCCAGTCTCCCTTCAGTAAAGCTTGTCATATAGTGCACCCTAGCATCCCCTCAGTAAATCTTGTTACATCGTGCACTCCAGCCTCCCCTCAGTAAATCTCGTTACATCGTGCACTCCAGCCTCCCCTCAGCAAATCTCGTCACATCGTGCACCCCGCCTCCCCTCAGTAAAGTTCGACGTATCGTGTAACAATCGGTTTGTAAAGATAGCTTAAGATGTGATACTCAGTTTATGTTGTTGCGCGAGACCTTTACTTTTTCACTGATTGTTTGACAGACTTTGAAATATAAATTTGGAGATATTTTAGTAATAATGATAATTTCTCTATTAAGATTGTAATTAGACAGGAATGAAACCAACGCAACCACCACTATTACCTCTTGGGATCCATATTTCTTCTTTAGAGGTCGCTGTAGGAAAACAATTACTCATCATTTGCTTGGGAGCCCACTTGCCTTGATCAGGTGTCTTCGAAATTCGTTGTCGCACTTGATTGGCAAGGGGAGTAAGGAGGGAGATATATGTTTGCAGGCTTATATTATTTATAGGAGAATGTGTATATTCAAGAAATACTAGTGTAATTGCTTTTTCTTCGTAGAAATACACTAATAAAATATTATATTAGCGGGTCTCATCAAAGTGGTTTACAATATTACACGAACAGAGAGAGCCAGCTCCTGAATGTTGAAGATCGATATGGAAAGGGATATAACTCTATTCACTAGATTTATTTCCCCTTTGCCATTAGATTTGAGAATATTAGTAATGGCAACATATTGTGACTCAGAACTTAATTAGCACTTACAAATCCTTGTCGATTAATTGTGTGTCGAAATAAATGTTAATAAATTCATTTAATCAAATTCAAAACTAGATTTTAGCTCACTGTCGGAAGACTCTTTATTTCAGTTTCGAAATAGATCTTTAGGTCACTGTCAAAATAACTTTTAATTGAATATCAAAATAAAAAGTATTTCAAATTATAAGGTAGGTACCGAAAACAGATTTCGGATTAATACCAAATTAGAATAGATTTTTGATTAGATTCAGAAGAGTCTTAGATTCCATATGCAGATATACTTCAATATCTATGTAATTCCGCACTGACATATCAAAATATTTGTAAGTGGATGTCATAGTATACTTTAAAATCAAAATAAACTTTATACTTTACTATCAGCAACAGGTTTTAATGTGTAAACAGACCTTAATTCAGTTAGGAAATAAAATACTTTAATTCGGTTTCAAATTAGACACTAAAAATCGCATGCAGTATGCGTACATATTTATTACGAAAAATAGGGATTCTCACCCTTTACCCGGTATGAGCAATAGATTAGAGTTGTCTGCCCCGGCGAGAGCAGATGCTAAGGCGAAATATACGACCTCTGTGTTGAATGGTGTCAATAGCGGATAAGGTTCTGCTTTCAACAGCTGCTGCGCCTATTGCAGCTGTATGAGATTTGGCTCCTTCCTACGTCACGCTGTAACATTCGCTTTCACTCTGGTTACCCTTCTTGATCAGTCCCTTCCCCTCGGTTTGTTTATTTATATAAAAAATAAAATTCTACGTAATATTTTTATTTCATGCTTTCTGCTGTTGTAATTTGATGTAGGCCTATTGATTGCGTGCGTATGTGTGTTTGTTTGGAATGTTGGTGTGGGCCAAATTTTGTATTGATTGCGTGCGTATGTGTGTTTGTTTGGAATGTTGGTGTGGGCCAAATTTTGTATTGATTGACCGAAGTTGTGAAATTTAATCATTGCAGCAGATATGCATTTTGTCAGAGTAATTGTCCAGTAATATAAATAGTTATCTGCCTACTCACATATTTATTCTCTTTTATGTTCCATCACATAAATACTTGTCTACTTATTTTTTAGTTCAATAAATATTTGCCTGCTTACTTTTTAGTTCATGAAATATTTGTCTACTTATTTTTTAGTTCAATAAATATTTGTCTGCTTACTTTTTAGTTCATGAAATATTTGTCTACTTATTTTTTAGTTCAATAAATATTTGCCTGCTTACTTTTTAGTTCATGAAATATTTGTCTACTTATTTTTTAGTTCAATAAATATTTGTCTTGTTATTTTTTAGTTCATGAAATATTTGTCTACTTATTTTTTAGTTCAATAAATTTTTGTCTACTTATTTTTTTAGTTCAATAAATATTTGTTTACTTATTATTACAGTCCAATAAATATTTGTCTGCCTATTTGTGCATTCTTATAAATATATATCTTCTTAATTGTCCAGTCATATAAATTTCTGAGGTTATGTGTTCTGTCTCAAGTATTTGCCTTTCTATTTACCAAGTCTTATAAGTATTTATCTCTTTGTACAGTCTCAGGAGTATTTACCTTTCTTTGTACAGTCTCATGAGTATTTACCTCTCTTTGTACAGTCTCAGGAGTATTTACCTCTCTTTGTACAATTTCACTAGTATTTACCTCTCTTTGTACAGTCTCGTGATTATTTACCTCTCTTTGTACAGTCTCAGGAGTATTTACCTCTCTACTTGCCCGGTCTCATAAGTATTTGCCTCTCTTTGTACAGTCTCATGAGTATTTATTTGCCCACTGACAATGGTGTTTATTGGTCCATCTACATAAATATGTATTGCTTTTTTTAATTTAAGACATTTAATTGCTCATTTGTTCACTTGACATAATATTTGAATTGATATAGGTCTATTGTAAGTGCTTATTTGCATAATATTTGATTCATGTAATTTAATTATGTATACTTTTAGTATGAAATTCAATTAGTGTTCCATTCTTATCATGAAATTTAATGAGTGTGTGACACGTGCGCCATTTAGTTAATGAAGATAATTATTATTTTTAATTAATCTTTCATAACTAATTTCAAGTGATGAGAATATTAATTGTATTTAATTTATGATCCTCCAACAGACTCCACTCGTCTCTCACTTGGATGATAATTTGGCGTTGTAAACGTTTTCACAGTTCCATAACATATATCAATGTTTACAGTCACATAAGGTTTTCTGCAGGTGGAAAACTTCTTACTAAAAGAGAAGACAAATCCGACTTTAATCTATATATAGTGAGCCCCATTCACCCACTTTCTTCTCCAAAATAAGAATATCAATATGCATAAGAAGGTCAATAAATTTATTAAAAGAAAAATCAACTATACAAATGACAATTACAATGAAACAGATAATTTGACATCCATATTCCACAAACCCACCTTTGGGTAATTAAAGTTTACAGTTTCTCTCTACGTATATAATAATAATAATAATAATAATAATAATAATAATAATAATAATAATAATAATAATACAGCTATATACTTCAATTATAGTCAATGCAAATTGCAGGTTAGTCCTATCAGAGAATAGAAATGGAGTTATTAGAGTCAACTGTATAAATTAAAGTAACCTACGTATATAATAATAATAATAATAATAATAATACAGCTATATACTTCAATTATAGTCAATGCAAATTGCAGGTTAGTCCTATCAGAGAATAGAAATGGAGTTATTAGAGTCAACTGTATAAATTAAAGTAACCTACGTATATAATAATAATAATAATAATAATACAGCTATATACTTCAATTATAGTCAATGCAAATTGCAGGTTAGTCCTATCAGAGAATAGAAATGGAGTTATTAGAGTCAAATGTATAAATTAAAGTAACCTACGTATATAATAATAATAATAATAATAATACAGCTATATACTTCAATTATAGTCAATGGAGTTATTAGTCAACTGTATAAATTAAAGTAACCTGGATTAAGAAAAGCTTCCCAAGTCTTTTCACTTGTCTTTTCAATGACGTCACAGTGTCAAAATGTCCATGCTCAGCAAGTGTTCTCGCCTTGTGCACAAGAAAACACTGATGCATCGTTACTCTCAACCGATCAGGCACTCTCTTGCCGTCAGTTTCTTGAGCAGAAGACAATCACATTGATTGTGTTATCTTCACTGGACTGATGTACTTAGCATCCTTGCTTTGGTACATCAAAAGTAGGAGTGTAGTATACTCCTACATGCTTACACACTGCAAGTTTCCTAGCACTTTCCCGGTCACTCAAGTCACGACTAGTGAACAAATGGAGGGTAGCTAGGAACTTGAAAAGTTGAACTTGAGGCTCCACTTGAGACTCACAACTCAGGGTCGAACTCACACTCACAGAGTGAGACACAACCACAACCAAAAGAAGAAATCAGAAGGCTGCTTGCTCACTCCAACATACAATCAAGGAGCAAGCCTAAGTTTCTTATTCATCACAATATAACTCCATTCTATTTCACATATATTCTCAAAACTTACAATCTCCTGCAACAGTAGTTATTATCCCCATACACACGTGATACAATAAATACAATGTATCAGACAATGTCACATATTAATACACCACATGGGCGCAGCTTAATTCAAACATTTTTAGTAAATAAATCAACTTACAGAGTACATCTTTACATAACACAAGTATAACATATCAATAGTAAATAAATCAACTTACAGAGTACATCTTTACATAACACAAGTATAACATATCAATAGTAAATAAATCAACTTACAGAGTACATCTTTACATAACACAAGTATAACATATCAATTGAAAAATGTGTGAAATGTTTCCAAGTCCACTCTCTCTCAATCAGTCAGTTTAAACTCACCACTCAAGTTAACAACTGCCTTCAAAGCCAGATTTCTCCCTTTGTCTTCAAATTCAAAGTGAATAGATAGTTAGTTAGTAGTGTAGGAGGCGCTTCCCGCTGGGTGAGGGGGTTGTGGGGGAAAGGAAGGGTGAATAGACAGCACAATTCTCTACTACAAGTAAACTCCTTAAACTCAGCCCATTGGCTAGTCTCATTCTCATAAATCATAATCATTGGATAATAAAAAATAAAAAAACTGCTCACTCAGTTTCCACTAGGTTAGCAAATCTAGTATATTCTTCCCTTAGGCTATTTACTTCAGACTCAAGACACTTTCAAAATAACACCATAAGGAGTGCCCAAGGTCGGGTCACTATGACAATTTACAAATTATATAACAATTAAAAATAGGGAGGGGCAAATTTACTTTGTCACAGTGTTCCATTCTTATCAAGTAATTTAATTAGTGTTCCATCCACAACGTGTAATGTAATATTAGTTTACATTCTTATAATAATTTGGCTGATTAATTGTCTCGTTAGATAGTATTTGGCTGAGATTTTGTGTCTATATCAGAAGTATATAACTTATTATATGCCCATTCATATAGATACCTCACTGCTTGTTTTTGTTTCGCTATTTATGTGTCTCACTGCTCATGTCTCACGGTTTATGTGTCTCACCGGACATGTGTCTCAGTGTTTCTGTCTCACTGCTCACATGTTTCAGTGTTTGTGTGTTATTTTTTTTCTTAATGATCCTTTGCTTCACTGTTGATGTGTCTCACTGGTCATATGTCTGAGGGTTTAAGTGTTTCATTGTTGATGTGTCTTGCTATTTTGTTTCATTGTTGATTTGTCTTACTGGTCATATGTTTGAGGGTTTAAGTGTTTCATTGTTGAGGTGTCTTGCTATTTTGTTTCATTGTTGATTTGTCTTACTGGTCATATGTTTGAGGGTTTAAGTGTTTCATTGTTGAGGTGTCTTGCTATTTTGTTTCATTGTTGATTTATCTTACTGGTCATATGTTTGAGGGTTTAAGTGTTTCATTGTTGAGGTGTCTTGCTACTTATCTGCCTCACAGTTTGTCTAGTCAGGCACATAATTGATTTGCTTGCTAACTTTCGTCTGCATGCGGTCGGTCTCGATCAATTATCTGCAAAATATCACATTATTTTATTTGATGGCTAGCTCTAAGATATCATCAATTTCTGAGACAATGTTCCCGGATTCGATGAAAAATGAAAGCTCTGCGACTTCTTTTGCCGAAAAAGTCCAACACCTTCAGATTGTTTTGAAGAATTCCGTGGCTCATCTTTTCAGTTTTGTTCAGAAAGCCGGGCTGTGAAGAATTGTTGCTTTATCTTTTGATTCTAGCTCGGAAAATCAGACTTTGAAGAATTGTATGGCTCATATAGTCATTATTACTCAGAATATCGGGCTTTGTTTGCCTCGTCTTTTCATTGTGGCTCAGAAAATCGGGCTTTGAAGAATTGTTTGGCTCATATAGTCATTGTTACTTAGAATATCGGGTTTTGAAGAATTGTTTGGCTAATCGTTTCATTGTTGCTGAGACAATCGGGTTTTGAAGAGCTATTTGTTGATCTTTTCATTGTTGTTCAGAAACCCGGATGATAACCGTCAGATTCCTGTGAAGAATTGTTGGCTTATCTTTTGATTGTTGCTCAGAAACCCGGATGATAACCGTCAGATTCCTGTGAAGAATTGTTGGCTTATCTTTTGATTGTTGCTCAGAAACCCGGATGATAACCGTCAGATTCCTGTGAAGAATTGTTGGCTTATCTTTTGATTGTTGCTCAGAAAGCCGGATGATAACCGTCAGATGCCTGTGAAGAATTGTTGGCTCATCTTTTGATTGTTGCTCAGAAAGCCGGATGATAACCGTCAGATGCCTGTGAAGAATTGTTGGCTCATCTTTTGATTGTTGCTCAGAAAGCCGGTGCATTATTTGCGGCGCTCGAGTGACAATCAAAGCGTGACGCCGGCATAGTGTCATCACGTGACTGACCTGGAAAATGCAGACAAATTCGCTAGACAGTTTTGGTTTGGTCTGTCGGGCCAGATGTCATTTCAAAGGTTTTGTCAGTTATGTTATCAAGTCAGCCATTAATGAGATTAACTGATAGCAGTTATCTCCTGTTCAGCTTCTTAGTGAATAAACTAATTTTATTGTATTTCTGATGTGCGTGAGGGGCTCTGTCGCTTTGTGTAGGGTTGCTACCTTTAAATTTTAAATGGATGACGAACGTGTCTAATCGTCCAAGTGTCAGTGTTCAGAGAGATAAAGAGTGAGAGATGAATTCCGTATTTACTTAACTGACACTTGAACTGATAGGGCCTATGAGAAATACAAGGCCTACGACAAAAAGAAAATAATAAATTTGACCTTGATTTGTTTTAGAGTAAAGAAAAGTATGCTAACCGTAAAGGAAATAACTTTTTGAAACGTCCTTGAGAGTGACTTCGTCCGCAGAAAGAGAAATAATGGGAGAGAGTGTGTATGTGTGTGAGGGAGAGAGTGGGGTTTTGTTTTTTCTTGTCAGATAATTAATTCGACCAAACAGTACATGGGCCAAATTGAGTACAACACTGAACGCATGTATAAAATTACGTTTGCGAGTACAAAATTACATGCGCATAAATAAAATCACAGTGTAAATGGATATACAGCACAGACATCATGCATGATTTGTTTGAGAAATTCAGTAAATATATAAAATATAAAGCTGTTAATTTTAGTGCTGTCAATAATTTCCCCGTCACGGTAGTTTTCTAATTATCATGTCACGGTAGTTTTCTAAAAAATTATCCTGTCGCGGTAGTTTTATAATTATCCTGTCACGGTAGTTTTCTAATTATCCTGTCACGGTAGTTTTCTAATTATCCTGTCACGGTAGTTTTCTAATTAACCTGTCACGGTAGTTTTCTATGTTTCCTAAAGCAGTAAATTTATCATTTCCGTGTGACAGTAATTTTCCTATTTCTCTATAACAGTAATTTTCCTATTTCTCTATAAAAGTAATTTTCCTATTTCTAAATAACAGTAATTTTCCTATTTCTCTATAAAAGTAATTCTCCTATTTCTCTATAAAAGTAATTTTCCTATTTCTCTATAACAGTAATTTCCCTATTTCCCTATAAAAGTAATTTTCCTATTTCTCTATAAAAGTAATTTTCCTATTTTTCTATAAAAGTAATTTTCCTATTTTTCTATAAAAGTAATTTTCTAATTTTCCTTATAACAGTTTTCTAATTTATCTGAAACGACACAAAAGTGGCATAAAACTGTCGCATATCTAGGATACAGCCTTGTAGTAAGCATGTTGCTTATCTAGGATACAACTTTGTAGTATAAGCATGTTGCTTGTATTTTGTGAGGTTAAGGCCACCTAGTTAATGGTTATTATTATTATTAATTAATTAATCATCCATAACTAATTGCTAATGATAAGAATCTTATATTTAATACCTATATAGACTTTTATATCCTAAAACACAATTAAATAGATTAGTGTGAATACAAATCACAGGATAGTTCTTATCAGAGAACACAAATGAAGTTATTAGAGATAAGCGATAATAGTTTCTATGTAACCTTGTCTAGGCGAAGCCGCAATAGTCATAAAAATGTCACAAGTTTATTGTTCACGTCATTACTGTCATTTCCACATGTTTCCTTTCTCTCTCAATCAGTCAGTTAATTCACCATTAAGCCATTGGGTCAAATCTTGTGGTACTTCGTGCAATGCAAACAAAAGTGCTGGCAAATACATATCCTAATCACGTGATCTTTCCACACACAGTTTCTTCAATGACCTGGTAAGAGTACCATTCATTTTTTTTTTACTTAACTGTTAGGGTAGTAAGGAGTAGTTTTAAACTGCTTTACTCACAATAGCTGATTAATATCTTTCATTAACTCAGTCGTGAATCGAGTCCCACTATCAGACAAGATTTCATCTGGAAACCATACATGTGAGAAAATGGTGAATAGCATATTTGCTATTCACTTAGTACTAATGGAACTAAGAGCAACCATGCATAGCATAATCATTGATGGAGAATCCATCTCGGGCCTCACCCCATTGAGGGCACAAATTCTCCAGTAAAACCAATAGCTACATACCTAAAAGGAATATCAATTAAAAGGGTTTCAGCCTCCACATAAGCTAAAGTTTTGTTTGGTCCTAGATGACTGGCAGTGGGTGGGTCATCATGAGCCAAATGCAGCACATTCACTCGACAGCTCAGAGATACCAAACACTGACTGCTATCAGTCCCTTATTGTTTACCATCCTACCAGTAAAACCCAATAACTTTGCTGTAAGATGTAGACACATACGATCCTGAGAGCTTGGTCTTTTCTTGACATTTCTCTAGAGAATCATCTGTCAAATTTCAGATTCAGCCAGTCTGACAGTCAGAAACAATTATATGCCCTGCCATGACTGAGTCCAGTGTGACTTTCTGGTGTCACGCCCCACCACCAACAGTTTTGGCCAAAGTCAATGGCACACCACCTTCACACTTGCCCCTAGTTTTAGCTTCCTGTGCTGCAGCTTGCTCATCAAGTAAATATTGGGTGTCCTCACCATTAAAAATGTATTTACATCCCATGATAGCACTCTCAACATAACTTCTATTTATACAGCTTGAATGCATTCACATTGCTATCTATGTCTACCATCACAATGGGTACTTTATCTTTTACACTACTGACCAGAGTGATAGTTTAAAACTCTCCAGTGTAGGCGCTTTCCTTCACTAGTCTAGGGTGTACTACTAATCCTACTCTGCAACCAGTGTCACTATAGGACTGGAACACTGTTCATTTATGCATGCATTAAAACAAGTTGCACTACTTGGTTCTATGACATTTATGTTACCTGGGCAATAACGTTTAATATGGCCTGGTTTACCACAGCTAAAGCACACCACTGTTTCATTCTTAACACCTTTGTCTTTACTGTTGGGGTGAGATGTGGGTACTCTATCTTTTGTCTTTACTGTTGGGGTGAGGTGTGGGTACTCTATCTTTTGTCTTAATTAAGGAGATGATAAAATGCATCCCATATTTGGTTTGTGGTCAGACCTAGCGTTCTGTTGTTTGTATGTCACTTGTTCGTTAATGGTTTTGTGAGGTTCAGAGTTATACCTAGCTGTCAGATCAGTATATTTCCTGTATTTCTCCTCATGACTGTCAGCTGCTTTTAACAAATCTGTTAAATTCGTTTAGTCCTTTGTCCTTAATGTAAGCTAAAAGTGTCCTGTGGACATGATGACTGTAACTTGTCAATCACAAAGTGATCCCTAACATCTATCCCATTGATAATCTCTAATTCATCTAGTCTTACCATCTGGTCAAGACATGCTGTAGCTTACTAGCTGCCTGTGAAAATGTGTCTGCTCTCTCTTAAACTGGTGAAATCTATGTCGTATGTCTCACTCATCACTCTGAGATATGCTGTAGCTTACTAGCTGCCTGTAAAAATGTATCAGTCTGCTCTCTTAAACTGGTGAAACCTATGTCTGTATGTCTCATTCATCATTTTGAAGTATGCTAAAAGTTCATACCTCATACAGCTTCCTCTGGGAGTCTATCAAAAACCAAACTGTCCTGACCTTTCATTTCTGCCACTAAGTAATTAAGCCATAGTTTTTCTGGTAGTCCTAATCTCACAGTGCATTGTTCAAAGCTTAACACACAATCTTCGATGTTTTCATCATTTTTGTTAAAAGAATTTCACGCTGGCTTCCTGAACCTTGGTCACATTCTCACTTATTTTTGACTGGTTTAGTCTAAGTTCTCTGTGTCCTTTTCTTTTGCGTCCATCTTGGCAAATGTCAGTTCTCATTCAATCTTTTCTTCTTTTTCTATCTGTAATTTTTTTCTGTTCATCTTTATCTTTAATTTCTATTTCTTTCTCTTTTATTTCTAATTCTTCTCTTTCACATTCCTTTTTTTATTTCTAGCTCTTCTCTTTCAATCTGTAGTCTTTTGTTTTTATCCTCTCTTTCGATCTTTATTTTTTCTTTCTTATCTACATAGTCTGAAATAAAATCTGAATCTTTATCTGCTGGAGTGCCTACTACTTTGGCCATCTACCCTGCCCTCCTGCACCCATCTCATTCGTTCTTTGAGCATTATTTCCATTTTTAAATTAAAAAAATAACTCTACTTTGGCCATCTACCCTGCCCTCCTGCACCCATCTCATTCTTTCTTTGAGTGTAATTTCCATTTTTAAATCACAGAATTACTCTACCAAGGTCACGTGTCTAGCTGATTGGCGAGCTATTTGACTGATTTTACAAAAGTATTTTCACCACTCAATCAACTAGAAACTTTAAATCTACTAAAAAATGGGCAGTCAATGTAAATAGTATAATCTCCACACACACTCAAGCAACTAGTAAACTCTTAATCTAGTTACTTAAAATGCACAATCAATGTAACCAATATAATCTCCACACATCTATAATGGAAACTGTTTCAATACAATATGCAATCAATAATTATAAATCAAAAAGTTAGTCAAAAATTTCAAAAGAGAATAAAGAATAGACAGAACAATATAGTGCTATAAAAATAATGAGTGAGATAAGACTGCTTTCTAAATGCTTATTTAGTCAACTATATCTCTTCTCAAGCTCTTTTTTAGTCTAGGATTTCCAGTTAAGCTTTTAAGATCAACAAATTTTTCAACAACCGTTTTCCACAATTACTAATTTCAACACTATGACAATTAGTTTAACAATTTGAATATTTTGAGCTCATCCATGGACAAAGCCTCCATTTTATGCAGTGCTAATGCCACGTAGATATTTTAAGCTCATCCATGGACAAAGCCCCCACTTTATGGAATGCTAATGCCACGTAGATATTTTGAGCTCATCCATGGACAAAGCCCCCCACCCTTTTATGCAATGCTAATGCCACGTAGATACTGGCTATTATTATTAATAATTAATTAATCATCCCATAATAATTACAAGTGATGAGAATCTTAATATATGTTATTAATACCTTTCTAGAAGATACTACTTGTCTCTCTCACTTGGCAGGTATGTGGACTCTAAACATTTTCTCTCTTCCACAACATTAAAGAAAAATTTACCATCACACAATATTTCCATAGGTGGAAAACTTCTTACTAAAGGAGCAGATAAATCAATCTTTTAATCTATATTTAGGGGTAGCCCCCATCCATGCACTTTCTTCTCCAACATAAGGTTATCAATATGTGTAAGAATGTCAATAAATGTATTAAATTAACAATCAAATATACATATGACAAATACAATGATAAAAGATTGCTTGACATCACTATTTCCACAAAACCATGTTCGAATAATTTTAATACCTATATAGTCTTATATCCTAAAATTCAACAGATTAGTGCCAATACAAATCACAGAATAGAAATCAGAGAACAGAAATGGAGTTATTAGAGAAGCAATAATTGTCTAGGCAAAGCTGCAATAGTCTTTACTTGCACTTACAAAATCGTGAGATTATTGTTCACATTATTACTGTCAATTCAATGTGTTTCCCTTCTCATGCTGTAGAACACTGACTAATTGCTATTCTCCCAAGGCCATCTAGTGCTCCTGTGTATTAGCTCTCTCAAGCAGAACAACAATTGTAACAATTTACAGTACCTTCCTTGTACCAGAAATTGTTTGATGTAGTCAGCATACTTTGCCACTATACATCAACATAGTGCATTGTATTCCTTACACTTGCACACTACAAAAGATAATTATCGTGTCTACCATGGTCATAGCAGTTTATAATCAGTAATCCAGGAGATTCAGGTAAAACAAGGAAAGACTGCTTATTCCCAGTAAAATATAATCAGGGAACAAACTCTAAGTTTCAAGTTTATTCATCTTTAATTCCGTTCTCTCTTACATTCAAGTCTTACAATTTCATGCAACAGTATCTATTAGCCCAATACATACATACAGCATAAGAAATACAGCATATCAATTTTATGAGCACATTTACTAGAATCAATGTCAAATGTTTAGCATACTATATAAAAGCATCTTAGTTAAAAAAAATTGTAGAAATAATAGTCCTGAAACATAATACATCTTTACATAAAACACAAGTATAACATATCAATAGCAAAATGCTCGAAATATTTCTATGTCCATTCTCTCTCAATCAGTCAGTTAACTCACCATTAAGCAAACAGCTGCCTTTCATGACCAGACTTCTTGCCATCCACATCCAAAGTGATTAGACAATAGAATTCTCTAGAGCAGGTAAACTTTGATCTCAGCCCATTGGCTGGTCTCGTTCTTGTAAATTTTAACCATTGCATAATAAAAACTACTCATCCATTTCGAACTGGTTTGGATTGCATCAGCAATTTCTAGCATATTGTTGTCACCACCTGGGAAAGGGTAGTGGTCTAGCCGATGACACGAGTTTGCAAGATAGAAAATAAACAAACTCTCGCACATAGACACCATTTTATTCTGTATGTAGGGTAAAGTGTGAGAGCCGGCTGTGTGAGTGCATGCAGATAGGGTTGAATGTGAAATGTGGATGGACGGGACAAACTGACAAACAACCACTCCAAATTCCACTCTTGACAACTAACAGATGCTTTCAATAAAGGTGCTGATCGGAATTTATTCTTGGAAATATGTGGACACTCACAAATAGCTGTTAGTCATTCATCCAGAAAAACATCCACACAACACTCATGGGGCATGAGACCAAAGTAATAAAAAATGAATGAGAATAAAATAAAAGAAACAAAATAATAATACTAATAACAATAGCGCAATGCAAAATACAACCAGCGCGGCTGCAAATCAGATATGCACTTGCACAAATACGGGGTAGAAACCCAAAATTATCAGAATAAAATGTTAACAAAACATTCGCTGAGCTCAAGTGTCAAGGACTGAGTCTTAATAAATGTTTTTCAATAATGATAATAGTAATTCAATAGCTAATAACTAACAAACCTACTCAACTATCTACCTACCTATGAGAATGCACCCTTACTAAAAATATTACTGCTCACAGTTAATAGTAGTGCTGTTGAAGATAACAATGAACAATTGATGAATGTACACACATTTTTCAATGCAAATGTCACAGAATATGTAGTTGATGAACGATGAAGTAAAAATACAAATGCTTTTCCCTCAGAAAAATGAAGTACAAGGAGTGCTTGCAGGTGATGACTGGAAAAGATGAACACTTCCTCCCGTTCACAGAGAGAGAACGCTCACAACGCTTGCTGGTAATGACTGGAAAAGATGAACACTTCCTCCCGTTCACAGAGAGAGAACGCTCACAACGCTTGCTGGTGATGACTGGAAAAGATGAACACTTCCTCCCGTTCACAGAGAGAGAACGCTCACAACGCTTGCTGGTGATGACTGGAAAAGATGAACACTTCCTCCCGTTCACAGAGAGAGAACGCTCACAATGCTTGCAGGTGAATACCTAAATGTCTTCTCATGTTGAAGAACGCCGAGAATTCTTCCCACTGAAAAGCGACGAAGATGGCACGTGGTGAAGACCAAATGCCCAAAAAAGCTGGTGGTGTCACCGAATGTCCCACCCAAGCTCAGCCCTGTCCCTACAGGTCCGGTGTGGTGGACACTGCCGACAGCTGCTGTCTGGGGTTTAAATTGTTGTAAGACTAGACTCGGGGTCGCGCTGACCCAAATCACTCAAAGACTGTATAATTAAAAAATTTCAACCGCTAAACATTCAGAGTCTAGACAACAATGAACATCCACTGAGTTTTTTTCGCAGAAATTCGCAAAATGTTTGCAAAGGACTGGTGCCGGCCATAGTGCAGAAGAGAACACTATCAGTCTTTGCAATGGGGATGTCTCAGTGCTTATAAATGAATGGCATTAAAAAAGGCTGACTCAGTGTTTATAAATGAATGGCAAAAAAGGGGTGTCTCAGTGTTTAGAAATGAATGACAAAAAAGGGGTGTCTCAGTGCTTATAAATGAATGGCAAAAAGGGGGGTGTCAGTCATTATAAATGAATGGCAAAAAAGGGGTGTCTCAGTGTTTATAAATGAATGACAAAAAAAGGGGTGTCTCAGTGCTTATAAATGAATGGCAAAAAGGGGGGTGTCAGTCATTATAAATGAATGGCAAAAAAGGGGTGTCTCAGTGCTTATAAATGAATGGCAAAAAAAGGGGTGTCTCAGTGCTTATAAATGAATGGCAAAAAAGGGGTGTCAGTCATTATAAATGAATGGCAAAAAAAGGGGTGTCTCAGTGCTTATAGTGCAAAACATGCTTGAACCATCGAAAGATCTAAGTTCGGGTACGTCGATTCCATGCTCAGAAAGTCCTAAAGTTGGTAAACAACTATTGCATTAGGGCGTTTCTCTGCTGTCTAAAGGCGCATATCTCAGCACTGAATATAGTCCCTATCTCAGCACTGAATATAGTCCATATCTCAGCACTGAATATAGTCCCTATCTCAATACCACACTAAATGATTAAATCATTAGATACAATTTCTAGTTTTACCTAACATAATTGACTAGTCATCAAAAATAAATAAATGAATCATTATATATATGTAATACCACTCATGCATGAACAGAATATACACGTGCGCAAAATAAATAAATGAATCATTATATATATGCAATACCACTCATGCATGAACAGAATATACACGCGCGCAAACCTCTGACTGTGCATATATCAACACTACCTATCATTTAAAAAAATATAAAAAGGTGAACATATCTCGTGACCAACACTAAGGGAGATAATAATTAAATTAAATAAAGAATAAATTTAAATGGTTATTCCCCCTCGACCGTGACATATTCTCAATTCGAGTTGTTTACTTCAGCTTTGACACTTGCAAAAATATCATCGTAAGGAATGCCCAAGGTCGGGTGAATTCGACAATTTAACAATTTATATAACAATTAAGTCTAAAAATAAGGATAGGCAAATTTACTCTGCCACACGTTAATGACCTGAGTGGGGGGAAGTGTGTGTGTATGGTGCGTGCATGCATATGTGTGTGTGTGTGTGTGTGAGTGAGTGTGTTAGTGACTGTGTGTGTGTACGCGTGTGTTTGAGAGAATGTTAATGATTGTGTGTATGCACGCGTGTGTGTGAGTGAGAATGTTAGTGATTGTGTGTGTGACTGAGAATGTTAGTGATTGTGTGTATGCATGCATGTGTGTAAGTGGAAATGTTAGTGATTGTAAGTGTGTTAGTGATTGTGTGTGAGTGTGTGAGTGTTTTAGTGATTGTGGATGAGTGAGTGTGTTAGTGATTGTGTGTGTGAGTGTTTTAGTGATTGTGTGTGACTCAGTGTGTTAGTGATTATGTGTGAGTCACTGTGTTAGTGATTGTGTGTGTTCATAAAAGTAATATCTCTGGTTTTTTCCACATTTCGACTCTAATCTTCCTCCCTTTACTGATTACACTAACCCACCCAAGCTACAATTAAAACAGACAAATGCGCCATATTCCCGCTGACACTAATCCCATAATAGGTAGTGATGATAACATTATATGTTTGATAAATGAATGTATGTGTGTGGATATGTGGAAGTAACATCAACAACAAACGCTTTTTTAGTGATTACTGAGAGCGTCACTTACCAACAACAAACGCTTTTTTAGTGATTACTGAGAGCGTCACTTATCAACAACAAACGTTTTTTACGTGATTTCTGAGAGCGTCACTTATCAACAACAAACGTTTTTTACGCGATTACTGAGAGCGTCACTTATCAACAACGAACGTTTTTTACGTGATTACCGAGAGTGTCCTTGTCAACAACAAACGTTTTTACGTGATTACTGAGAGGGTCCTTGTCAACAACAAACGTTTTTACGTGATTACTGAGAGGGTCATTGTCAACAACAAACGTTTTTACGTGATTACTGAGAGTGTCCTTGTCAACAATAAACGTTTTGTTACGTGATTACTGAGAGCGTCACATAAAATGGCATAGTTCATGTCGTCACATTCAAATCTTGGAACATTGACACAAATCTATTTTCCTAAAATCTCAACACACGCAGATTAAAAATAAAGTTCTTTTTGGCGAATATATTTTACACACTTTCTTTCCGTCAATTCTGACCTAATGGTTTTCGTTTCTTTGTATTGTAATGTATGTGCGTGTATTTGTGTGTGTGTGTGTGTGTGTGTGTGTGTGTGTGTGTGTGTGTGTGCGTGTGTGTGTGTGTGTGTGTGTGTGTATACAACCAAACTCACGCACGCACAAAAGATGATGTTTCTTCTTGATTATCCCTGCCTTAAATAATTATTTTACCCATGGATTCCAAGCACAATTGTATATTGAATATATGAGCTCCCAGAGAGATAATCCCAACAATTAAAGAAGACAATTAACTATTATGTATTAGATACCTACACTACAATACAATTACGATTATGAGATACCCACACTACAATACAATTACGATTATGAGATACCCACACTACAATACAATTACGATTATGAGATACCCACACTACAATACAATTACGATTGAGATACCCACACTACAATACAATTGTGATTACGGTATAACTACATTACAGCACAGTTTTGATTAAGGGCAACCTAAATTACAGTGCAGTTATGATTATGGGATACCTACAATACAATTATGATTACAGGATACCCACACTGCAGTACAGTTACAATTACAGGATACCTACACTACAACATGGTTATGATTATAGGATTTCTGCAGTGCAACACAGTTATGATTATGGGATAGCTACACTACAATGCAGTTACAATTACAGGATACCTGCAATGCAAGACAGTTATGATTATTGGATACCTACACTACAATGCAGTTACAATTATGGGATACCTACATTACAATACAGTTACAATTACAGGATACCTGCAATGCAACACAGTTATGATTATGGGATATCTTCACTACAGTGCAGTTACAATTATGGGATACCTACACTACAGTGCAGTTACAATTATGGGATACCTACACTACAGTGCAGTTACAATTATGGGATATCTACACTGCAATGCAGTTACAATTATGGGATACCTACACTACAATGCAGTTACAATTATGGGATACCCACGCTACAACACAGTTATGATTAGCAAATGAACTAGAGAACTGTTATGAAATAGCAATGAAAAAGTAATAAATCTACCTCTAGCAACCTGATGTCAGGAATGCTATTTTAACATTCATAGAAATACAATCACGACTTTACTCTCTAATAACTAGAAGTAAATGTATTGCCCCAACACGACTTTAATAACTAGAAGTAAATGTATTGCCCCAATCACGACTTTAATAACTAGAAGTAAATGTATTGCCCCAATCACGACTTTAATAACTAGAAGTAAATGTATTGCCCCAACACGACTTTAATAACTAGAAGTAAATGTATTGCCCCAATCACGACTTTAATAACTAGAAGTAAATGTATTGCCCCAATCACGACTTTAATAACTAGAAGTAAATGTATTGCCCCAATCACGACTTTAATAACTAGAAGTAAATGTATTGCCCCAATCACGACTTTAATAACTAGAAGTAAATGTATTGCCCCAACACGACTTTAATAACTAGAAGTAAATGTATTGCCCCAATCCACCCCCAGTGGTCTCCATCTTTTTTTCAGTCGGGTACATTCACATTTTCAGAAGAGTGTGACAGGCGCACTAACTTTTCAAAGCTTCCTTTGTATGTGGACTATAAATACAACGTGAAAAACTAAATTTAATAATATATAGCACATGAATCAATAAGAGTAAAGAGATAATTTTACATGTAAAATATATTATTAAATTATTCCACAACTATTTTTTCAGCATTACTTTGTGAATTTGTTTTTTTTATCTACCTGGAAGGTAAATTAAGGAGTTTTTATTCAATAACTATCATAAACAATTTCCATATTATTTACTTGTCAAGGATATTTATATATATACTATTTTTTTTACTTTATCGTAGATAGCCGGCTTATGCTAACTAAAAATATTTTTTGTATTGTTACGAGTATCTGGATTTCAATAAACAAACAAATAGGAAAAAATGTTCAAAGCAAATATTATCGTTACCTGTATCTAGACTTCAATATACAAACAACTATGAAGAAATATTATCATTACCTGTATTAGGACTTCAATAAACAAACAAGAAATGTTTGTTACCTGCATCTAGACTTCAATAAACAAACAAGAAATGTTTGTTACCTGTATCTAGACTTCAATAAACAAACAAGAAATGTTTGTTACCTGCATCTAGACTTCAATAAACAAACAACTATGAAGAAATGTTATCGCTACCTGTATCTAGACTTCAATAAACAAACAACAAATGTTATCGTTATCTGCATCCAGACTTCAATAAACAAACAACAAATGTTATCGTTACTTGTATTTAGACTTCAATAAACAAACAACAAATGTTGTCGTTACCTGTATTTAGACTTCAATAAACAAACAACAAAAGTTATCGTTACCTGTATCTAGACTTCAATAAACAAACAAATGTTGTCGTTACCTGTATCTAGAGTTCAATAAACAAACAAGAAATGTTATCGTTACCTGTATCTAGAGTTCAATAAACAAACAACAAATGTTATCGTTACCTGTATCTAGAGTTCAATAAACAAACAAAGAAGAAATCATGTTCTAAATAAGTGTTGTTGCTACTTGTTAACTGGATTTCAATAACAATTACGAAAAAGGTAATCACACTTGCACTCATTGGAGAACAATATTACACATTCATGTATTTTTGTAATAATTTTTTGTGACGTATTTCATCAGCCATTTTGTCGTAGTTTAGAAAGCAGGACCATAAGCACGCACATGAACAATCATCAAAATACTTTTACTGGTCTCGACTTAAAACGTATTTTGATTTTATGACGTTCATCATTGAGAACAGCTTCAGTAAGCAGGAAATGTTTATTTGGTCAACCAGATTTAAACCGTTCTTAGGAAAAGTTTCTTTGGTCAACCAGATTCAAACCGTTCTTATCTGTTGTGTGCCACATGTTTTAAAGCAGGAAATGTTTCTTTGGTCAACCAGATTCAAACCGTTCTCATATGTTGTGCAAGATTTTAGAGGAATACCGTTGTGAAGGTCCAAAATCTCCAGTTCCATTTCTTGTTCATACTTGAATGTGACTCGTAATCGATGATGCCATTATCTCTAGTTGGCAAATACAAGGATTCAAAAGTAAGGCAACCCCCACTCAATCTCTAGTTGGCAAATACAAGGATTCAAAAGTAAGGCAACCTCCACTCAATGTCTAGTTGGCAAATACAAGGATTCAAAAGTAAGGCAACCCCCACTCAATCTCTAGTTGGCAAATACAAGGATTCAAAAGTAAGGTAACCCCCACTCAATCTCTAGTTGGCAAATATAAGGATTCAAAAGTAAGGCAACCCCCACTCAATCTCTAGTTGGCAAATATAAGGATTCAAAAGTAAGGCAACCCCCACTCAATAATGATGAACCAATGAAATCTCTTTTCACATTGTTCCAGAAGACTTTTAATGAATGAAGTATGAATAACAAAAATGGTGGTATGTTAAAATCAATGCCACATACTGGGCGGAGTAGATTTGCCTATCTCTATTTCTAAATTTTATTGTTATATAAATTGTTAAATTGTCAAAGTTACCCGACCTTAGGTACTCCTTATGATGGTAATTTTTGTAAGTGTCAGAGTTGGAGTAAACAACTTGGGTTGATAATAGTTAATCTCTTCTATTCATTCACTCACAAGTACTAGTTAATCCGTTCTGTTCTTTCACTCACTTAGTGCTAGTTAACCCCTTCTATTCACTCACTAAGTGCTAGTTAACCCCTTCCGTTCACTTATAGACTAAATGCTTGTTACCCTTTTTATTCACTCGCTCACAAGTGCTAGTCACTCGGTTTTTTTTGTTGACTCACGTGCTAAGCGCTAATTAAATAATCACTGTCACGGTTAAGGGAAAGTAATCATTTAAATTTATTTCATTTTTTAAAAATTTATTTGCCTTGTTACCGTTCTCAAGAGCTTTTTTCTTCTCTATGAATGAAAGCAGCGTCTATGCATTCATGGTCAGAGAGTTTGCGAGCGTGTATTGCAACAATACACTGTTTTATTTATTCACTTTGATGATCATTGATTATGTTAGGTACGGAATGAAGTTGTATTTAACTATTTATTTTTTAGTGTGGTTATTGAGATTGGGACTATATTCAGTTATTTATTCTTTTGTGTAGTTGTTGAGAAATGCGCCTATAGACAGGAGAAATGCGCCCATAGACAGGAGAAATGCGCCTATAGACATGAGCAATGCGCCTATAGACAGGAGAAATGCGCCTATAGACAGGAGAAATGCGCCCTTTACGATAGATGTTTATAACCTTGGGGACTTTCTGGGAATGTTTTCGACGTGCCTTGAATCTGGAACCTTTGATGGTTCGAGGATATCACCATATTTTTGTATGAGCAACTAGGAAAATATATTTTTGTATGAATAATTTGGAAAATATCATATTTTTGTATGAGCAATTAGAACAATATTACACTTTTGTATGAACAACTAGGAAAATATCATATTTTGTATGAGCAACTAGGAAAATATCATATTTTTGTATGAACATTTAGAACAATACCATGTTTTTGTATGAACATTTAGAACAATACCATGTTTTGTATGACCCATAAGCGCTGTGGGGAGCTCACTCCTTTTCATCTTGAACTGATGTGATTCCCCTTCCATTCATTGTTATTTTTTTTTATACATCTTGAGTTGTCACCAAAGGAAACATGCAAATGTCAAACAGAAATGTCTTCACTACTTTGTCTAGTTCCAAATTTTGGCATAGTTCTTCTTCCATTGCCAGCATGATCTGCTGACCCACGTTGAATGAGGCTAATCAGTTTTTATTACTTCTCTATTTCATCCTCGCACGGATCGTCCATCATCGTCAGCCTCCTGCGTCAAACAGCAGTGCGTCTATGGCAACCAACAGGGGAGCACACCTTTCCACATCAGTCAAGCCTATTACTTTTCAACAAAGGGAGAGAATTGATCCCTTGCCTGCATTTTCTGCATTTCATAGCCTCGTGCGTGTGGTGGCTTTGAACCGTTCCACATACATTGTACTTAAAGGTTCAGTATTTCTATGCCAGTGCTTTGAACCGTTCCACATACATTGTACTTAAAGGTTCAGTATTTCTATGCCAGTGCTTTGGACACTCAGTGTCCTGACTGTTTGTTTACGTCCAGTGCTTTGGACATTCAATGACCTGACTGTTTGTTTACGTCCAGTGCTTTGGACACTCAATATCCTGACTGTTTAGTCCAGTGCTTTGGACACTCAATGTCCTGATTGTTTACGTCCAGTGCTTCGAGTTTCCTCTCTCGCGCCTCGTGACTTTGGAGGTAGTGGTGTGTTAGCCCGCAAAAATTAAATGGTGGTGTGTGCGTGGGTGGTATTGGTGGTGTGGATATATACAGAAGGCGCGTTATGCCGTCCAATCACGATTTATGATCTCACACACGTTATGCCGTCCAATCACGATTTTATAATCTCACACACGTTATCCCGTCCAATCACGATTTATGATCTCACACACGTTATCCCGTCCAATCACGATTTTATAATCTCACACACGTTATCCCGTCCAATCACGATTTATGATCTCACACACGTTGTGCCGTCCAGTCACGATTTATGATCTCACACACGTTATCCCGTCCAATCACGATTTTATAATCTCACACGAATACAACAATATCAAACACACTTTCAGTCTCTCAATCAAGCACTCCACTCATTCACCACTCACTTCTGGCATCATTCAATATTCTGACTTGCAGAATTAATTTAGTCACTCAAATAAAACAAATAATGCTTCTCTGCAAGAGTTTACACTTATCAACTAATAACCCAGTGTTAAGTACGCTTCAGGATGACAGACTATATCAAACAGGAATTAAATGTATCAGAGTGACGAATAAACTATATTAAGTTTAATACAGATTGTTGGAGGTGGGGTGGGGAGAACTTAAAGTTGTTGATGTATCAGAGTGACGAATAAACTATATTAAGTTTAATACAGATTGTTGGAGGTGGGGTGGGGAGAACTTAAAGTTGTTGATGTATCAGAGTGACGAATAAACTATATTAAGTTTAATACAGATTGTTGGAGGTGGGGTGGGGAGAACTTAAAGTTGTTGATGTGTACCCTAGTGGAAGATGGGTCTCAAGTATTACAAAGCGTGGCTGCAGAAGAGAGCAAAAAAAATTATTATAGAATAATTTAGTAGACTAATAAATTAGTACAATAACATAGACAAACAATAATAACATAGTATAAACAATAATAACATAGTACGAACAATAGAGTTATATTGTAAAATAACATAATACAAACAATAAAGCTATATAGTAAAATAACATAATACAAACAATAAAGCTATATAGTAAAATAACATAATACAAACAATAAAGCTATATAGTACAATAACATATTACAAACAATAGAGCTATATAGTACAATAGCATATTACAAACAATAAAGCTATATAGTACAATAACATATTACAAACAATAAAGCTATATAGTACAATAGCATATTACAAACAATAAAGCTATATAGTACAATAACATATTACAAACAATAAAGCGCTGTTGGAGATAAAAATAATAATTACGCATGCACAGAACAATTTGCGCTGGACAGTAAGTCAGCTATAGAACTATGTTTCTAGTAAGATATAATGGCTTACTTGATGCTTACTGGCGCTGGACAGTAAGTCAGCTATAGAACTGTTTCCAGTAAGATATAATGGCTTACTTGATGCTTACTGGCGCTGGACAGTAAGTCAGCTATAGAACTATGTTTCCAGTAAGATATAATAGCTTACTTGATGCTTACTGGCGCTGGACAGTAACTTAGCTATAGAACTATATCTCAGTTTAGTTCAGTGGCTTACATCTACTCAGCCAGACATTTTCTTCTGTGTGTATAAATTAAATAGTGTGCTATTAAATTGCACAAAGTCAAGGAAATCTGAGGTTTTATCCCAAAATATTTGGAAATTGCCTTTTGGTTAGATTCCAACGAAAGCTTAGACGACCAGTATATACATCTTGATGTGTACAACTATTGTGAGCTCTATTCTACTCATATTGATGTGTACAACTATTGTGAGCTCTATTCTACTCATATTTATGTGTACAACTATTGTGAGCTCTATTCTATTCATCTTGATGTGTACAACTATTGTGAGCTCTATTCTACTCATATTTATGTGTACAACTATTGTGAGCTCTATTCTGTACATCTTGATGTGTACAACTATTGTGAGCTCTATTCTATTCATCTTGATGTGTACAACTATTGTGAGCTCTATTCTATACATCTTGATGTGTACAACTATTGTGAGCTCTATTCTATTCATCTTGATGTGTACAACTATTGTGAGCTCTATTCTATTCATCTTGATGTGTACAACTATTGTGAGCTCTATTCTGCTCATCTTGATGTGTACAACTATTGTGAGCTCTATTCTATTCATCTTGATGTGTACAACTATTGTGAGCTCTATTCTGCTCATCTTGATGTGTACAACTATTGTGAGCTCTATTCTGTTCATCTTGATGTGTACAACTATTGTGAGCTCTATTTTGTTCATCTTGATAGGTTGTGATCTCCATTCTATTCATTATTATCTCCATTTTCTTCATCTTGAACTATTGTTATCTCCCTTCTATTTATCTTGAACTGTTGTGATCTACCTTCCATTCAATGTGATTTGTATTCTATATATCTTGTTGTGATCTATTTACTATTTGTCTTAAACTGTTGTGATTTCCTTTATACTTTTCTTGAACTGTTGTGATTTCCTTTGTACTTGTCTTTAAACTGTTGTGATTTCCTTTGTACTTGTCTTAAACTGTTGTGATTTCCTTTGTACTTGTCTTAAACTGTTGTGATTTCCTTTGTACTTGTCTTAAACTGTTGTGATTTCCTTTGTAC
Source organism: Sinotaia quadrata (assembly GCA_028829895.1). Classification (NCBI taxonomy): domain Eukaryota; kingdom Metazoa; phylum Mollusca; class Gastropoda; order Architaenioglossa; family Viviparidae; genus Sinotaia; species Sinotaia quadrata. The sequence continues at coordinate 668,138 of CM054178.1, read as the reverse complement.
TTGTCTTAAACTGTTGTGATTTCCTTTTTACTAGTTTTTACTTGTCTTAAACTGTTGTGATTCAATGTGTTTTCATTCTATTTAAATCGGCATCTGGTGAATGTTGTGTTCTGCAAGAGGTCTGCTAAGCACAACTCTCCTGATTTGTCCATAATTATTATTTCTAACACGTGATTTTATTTCTTAGCTTAGGCTAAACTAGATAGGTATTATTAACTCTTTCTTAGCTTAGGATAAACTAAATAGGTATTATTAACTCTTTCTTAGCTTAGGATAAACTAAATAGTATTATTAACTCTTTCTTAGCTTAGGCAAAACTAAACGGGCATTATTAACTCTCTATTAACAGAGGGCGCTTTTTTTAGATCCCAAAGTGTTGAATAAAGTTAATTCAATCTTAGTAATAAAACACTAACTAGTGTCCTGCAACCCTGGCTTCTGTCTTGTGACTACTGGGCTACTGTCATGTGATCCACTGACTAGATCCTGTAACCTGGCTTCTATCTAATGACCACTGTTTTAGTGTCATATGATCCACTGACTAGATCCTGTAACCTGGCTTCTATCTAATGACCACTGTTTTAGTGTCATATGATCCACTGACTAGATCCTGTAACCTGGCTTCTATCTAATGACCACTGTTTTAGTGTCATATGATCCATTGACTAATGTCTTGTAACTCTGGCTTCTGTCTTGTGACTACTGGGCTACTGTCATGTGATCCACTGACTAGATCCTGTAACCTGGCTTCTATCTAATGATAGTGTTTTTAGTGTCATATGATCCATTGACTAATGTCTTGTAACTCTGGCTTCTGTCATATGACCCACTGACTAGATCCTGTAACCTGGCTTCTATCTAATGACCACTGTTTTAGTGTCATATGATCCACTGACTAGATCCTGTAACCTGGCTTCTATCTAATGACCACTGTTTTAGTGTCATATGATCCATTGACTAATGTCTTGTAACTCTGGCTTCTGTCTTATGACCACTGGGCTAGTGTTATGTGACCCGTAAATATTATCCAGCAACCCTGTGATCATTTGGCTAGTACCCTGTGATCTACTAATCCATTGTTCCACGATCCTCTGGTTAGAGTTTTGTGTTCCCTAGCTTGTTCCATAAGATCCATTGATTAGTGTATGTTCCTCGTAATATTCCTTTTCTATGATCCACTAATTCGTGTTCACTGGCTTGTGTCTGTGACTATAGCTAGTAGCCTGTGTTCCCTCTAATTTATGTGGTACACTAACCGTATACTATAGAGTATATAGACCTTTGATTAATGGGTAGTGTCCTGTGACTCTATCTAGTAGCCTGTGTTCCCTCTACTAATTTATGTGGTACACTAACCGTATAGACCTTTGACTACTGGGTAGTGTCCTGTGATTGGTTAACCAGTGTCCAGGTGACCCTGATGGATTGCATTCACTGACTAGTATTCCATAAACATGGCTAGTGTCTATGACTGACTGACTAGTTTTCTGTCTTCGACTAGTGTCTTGGTGACCGCGGACTAGCGTCCCGTAATGCTACCTAGTGTCTGGTGATCAACCAATTAGTGTTTTCTAACACTGTAGCTGATTTCGCTGGGGCAGAATGTATGGCAAGTTTCAGGTGAGAAGTGAACTTGATAGCTAATGTTTTTCACATTTATTGTTAAAGGACCAAACTGATTTAACCTAGCATAACTTACGTCCACAATTTAGTAAGCTTAATTTGGTGGACAACCGGATACTGAAGCTGACAACTTGACTGAATACAGAAAACTTGAGTAGTTTTTACACAACAAACTGCGCATGCGTAATAGCAATATTCAGAGAGGAATCGTCTCCAGTAATAGCAATATTCAGAGAGGAATCGTCTCCAGTAATAGCAATATTCAGAGAGGAATCGTCTCCAGTAATAGCAATTTTCAGAGAGGAATCGTCTCCAGTAATAGCAATTTTCAGAGAGGAATCGTCTCCAGTAATAGCAATTTTCAGAGAGGAATCGTCTCCAGTAACAGCAATTTGGTAAAAAGCTGGTGTGGTACGTTCAAATGTTGCGTCGTTTGTTCACGTTGCCTAAACATGCTTACGTAATACATAACTAACTAATAGCCATGACGTCATGCCATGACTGACACGCTGCTTGCGTCAGTCAGTCGAATGAATAGGTCTATTGATATATGTCTCAGCATGTCTCTTTCAGTAAAGACTGGCAAGCATTGCATAAACACGAATCTTCTGATGCAAATCAGCTCAGATGTTCTCTTAATTTCCGTCCAACCTTCTTACACGTTCATCCATCCGCCACTTGCCATCTCTGGTCCGCATGCATCCGACATTAGTGCGTCAAGCAAGGACTTGAGATCTTGCTTCGCGCTTTTTTCTTTTACTTTTTGATAGACAACCAGATGTTGCAGTTCGAAAAAACAATATCCGTTCTGAAATACATATCGTCACTAAAGCGATTGTGTTTAGAGACATTGAGTTTATTATATACTTCCTTTTATAATAATAAAAAAATAACAAAAAGCTATTCAGGACAATCATATAAATTATAACGTTATATGAGGAAGAAAGCGAGTCTATTTTAGTGTGTATTTGGAGACGGTAAACACAGAAAGAGGACTGGTGTCAAAAAAAGGACTGGTGTCAGTATGTAAATGGAGAAGGTGGACACCAAATGGACTGGTGTCAGTGTGTAAATGGAGAAGGTGGACACAGAAAGTGGACTAGTGTCAGTGTTAAATGGAGACGGTCGACACATAAAGAGGACTGGTGTCAGTTTTAAATGGAGACGGTGGACACAGAAAGAGGACTGGTGTCAGTGTTAAATGGAGACGGTGGGTACAGAAAGACATTGAAAGACACCGGAAGTCAAATCAACAGGCTCTCACTCCAAAAATGAATGAATGGTTCAAACCTACTCAAAACTAGTTCGGAACCTGGCTCCACAAAAACAGGACTTTAAACCTAAAAAAAAAAATGTTTCAAACCCAGCTCATAAATGGATTTCATATATGACTCATAAGAAAAGTGTTTCATACCTGGCTCTGCTAAAAAAGTCGGGGGTTAAAAATGGCAGCATTTCCAAACGCACAAATGGTAACATCTAGAAACTTCACCAAATCGATTTCCCTCTTTTCCG
>CM054178.1:590000-662500 GCA_028829895.1 Sinotaia quadrata | reverse complement strand
TACCTGTATTGTCCACGACTATCAGTGACAGACCTGTATTGTACATGTCTGTCAGTGACATACCTGTGTTGTAGACGTCTGTCAGTGACATACCTGTATTTTACTCGTCTATCAGTGACATACCTGTATTGTACACGTCTGTCAGTGACATAGACGTATTGTACACGTCTATCAGTGACATACCTGTATTGTACACGTCTGTCAGTGACATACACGTATTGTACACGTCTATCAGTGACATACCTGTATTGTAATGTCTATCAGTGACATACCTCTATTGTACACATCTATCAGTGACATACCTATAATGCACACGTCTATGAGTGACATACCTGTATTGTACACGTCTATGAGTGACATACCAGTATTGTACACCTCTATGAGTGACACACCTGTATTGTACACATCTATGAGCAGTTACATACCTATATTGTACACATATATCAGTGACATACCTGTATTGTACACATCTATCAGTGACACAACACTATCCATCAGTGATTCACCCTATTGTAAACATCCATAAGTGTCACACCACTGTTGTACACATCAATCAGTGACTCACCACTATTGTACATATTAATCAGTGACACCACTATTGTACACATCTGTCAGTGATTCACCACTATTGTACATATCAGTGAGTTAAGGAAGCTGTCTTTGTGTGTCACTTCTGTAGACTGCTGCTGAAGCCGGTGCGCCTTACGGGCCAGTTCTGCAGAAGAAATTATAGCAATTGATAGTGGCATATCGGGTGGGTAGATGACTTTGTGATGTCTGAAGATAAGTTACAAGAATGTCAAATAGCTGATTGTGTTGTTCACAGTTTTCGGTGCCAGTCTTCTGTGTGTCCGGTTGTTTTAGGAAGTTCTGTGGTTGTGAAGAACAGGCATTATCCTCGAAAGCAAGTCTTCGATTTGAGCCCATCTTTCGTCATTGAGATTTTCTTCATTGTGTCCCCACCCACCTACACACACACTCTCCAACTCATGCTCAGGGATTGTTTATTATTATTATTACTCGGTCAGTACGGTCATTGGCAGTACATAAGTTTCACATGCCATCGGTGTGTACAGTTGATGGAAGTACACAGTACACGTCTTCGATGGTTGTAGGCGGAAGTCCTGCACCCTAAGCCGTCAATTCAGATCTACCAGGCATGTGGCCTCATGAATTAATTCGTTCACTTATTTATGTGTGTGTGTGTGTGTGTGTGTGTGTGTGTGTGTGTGTGTGTGTGTGTGTGTGTGTGTGTGTGTGTGTGTGTGTGTGTGTGTGTGTGTGTGTGTGTGTGTGTGTGTCTGCTAATTTTAGTTTTTAAAATTAATTGGCGAACAGACGTGGACTGCACTACATACAAGTATACTTCACGCCTTCGGATGTGTTCGGCAAAATACATGTGTGATCACGTGACTAAATAATAGATGTGCTTTGTCAAGTCTTCCGGTGACATTTAAAGTAGTCATGACATTTTTCTTTAAGCAATGTGGTTACCGGGTTACGGTTTTGTTAACAGACCGTCTTTTTTCTTTTTCACTTTGATAGACATTGTGCATTCTTCCACTTACAGCTTTCAGCCCATTTAAGTAAATTCGTGTACATTTTAAAGTCTGATCGTTCCTAGCTTTAATGCAATCAGCAATATGCGTGACATGTAGTCAGTAATATGCGTGACATGTAGTCAGCAATATGCGTGACATGTAGTCAGTAATATGCGTGATATGTTAACTAATCATTTTTATGCGACTGACTTGTCACATCAGTTCATTTGTAACATCTCGATTAATTTTATCTGCTTCACAATCAAGACGACAACCGATAATCATGAATAATATTTCTCATCATCTTATTTAATCATCTTTTGATTCGCTTGGATAACCTAAATAAAGGGAAACAACTTAAATATGACGCACTATTTGCACTATTCTGAGTAGCCTCCCTTTGATAATGTTCACGCAGCTTACGACATGACTAATCAATATATTATTGCCCTAATACTCGTTGTGGCGGTGGTTGCGGTTTGTGGTGATGATGGTGATGATAAGGCGCTATAAATAGACTACATAATACTTAGCGTTTTATAAACTATTATAAATTAAACATTAACGAGCACTGCAAGGCGCATAATAAACCAATCATTAGCAAGCGCTGAAAGGCGCCTGATAAACCAAACATTAAAGGGCACTGCAAGGTGCATAATAAACCAATCATTAACTAGCACTGAAAGGCGCGTGATCAACCAATCATTAGCAAGCGCTGAAAGGCGCCTGATAAACCAAACATTAAAGGGCACTGCAAGGTGCATAATAAACCAATCATTAACTAGCACTGAAAGGCGCGTGATCAACCAATCATTAACGAGCACTAGCACTGAAAGATTCATAATTATAAACCAATCATTAACTAGCACTGAAAGATTCATAATTATAAACCAATCATTAACGAGTACTGCAAGGTGCATAATAAATCAAACATTAACGAGCACTGAAAGATTCATAATTATAAACCAATCATTAACGAGCACTGCAAGATTCATAATTATAAACCAATCATTAACGAGCACTGCAAGGTGCATAATAAATCAAATATTAGCGAGCACTGAAAGGCGTCTAATAAATAAAGCATCATAGACAATGAATCTCTTAACAATAACCGTTCTAAATATATTTTTTTTAAATTCCACTCTCTCTGACAGTCGATATATATGTCAAGGTACGAGACCCGGCCACCTACCTTTCATTCATCTTTGCATTTCTAATGGTTAGGATCTACTGCCAAACTCTCCAAACCTTAGATCTAGCATCTTTGCATTTCTAGTGGTTAGAATATACTGCCAAACTCTCCAAACCTTAGATCTAGCATCTTTGCATTTCTAGTGGTTAGAATATACTGCCAAACTCTCCAAACCTTAGATCTAGCATCTTTGCATTTCTAGTGGTTAGAATATACTGCCAAACTCTCCAAACCTTAGATCTAGCATCTTCACACGTACGTGCTATCTCCCTTATTGTGCGAGAGGCCCTAGTGATGTTATTCAACCTAGCCTGCCTCCTGGGTCAGGTTGTAATAATAGACTGACCATGTGACTATCACTGTTTACGTGAAAAAATGACCCACAGCTCAGAGTCCAGACAGACGCCGTCACAATAGCAGCATCCTGGGCCCTCTCCCAGAAACAACACTGATAAAAAGGTCTTTTTACTGAGAAAGAATCAGCATTTTGTCTACCATACTTGCCATCGGCAATCTGTTGGTATTTGTCCTGCCACCTTTTGTCTTGGGTCCAATTGATCAGGCCACAGGCAAAAATGCCCTCCTAATGGGGCACAGACAGATACAAAAAAACTAATATTCTTAAACAGGTTTTTCTCACGCTCTTCGAATGCACACCACATTCCTATCAAAAAGAAATTCAAACTTAAAGATGAGAAAAGGATAAAATGCACACTAACCTTTTTGCGTGACTAGACCACTATGTTGAGAAATGGAAGTTGTGGAAAAAAATATCAACATGGTCAGAGGCCTACAAGACATGCTCATGACAGCACAGCTACATAATGTTATGCCTGAAAATCTGTGTATGTTTATAGCAGAGCACAAACCGAAAGACTGCCACATTAACCAGTCTACCTGACCAATTCTTAAGCATGCAAGATATGTCTCATGGGACTAGGGCTGATAATAAATAACCATCCCCCTCCCATCCTGAACATGATAATGGAGCAGCTAAGAAATTGATAGGTCTTTTCAAATCATATATTTAATTCGTATTTCTCTGTAGCAATAAATCCCTTTTGACACGTCATATTGTTCTCAGTGCACAGTTCTGTGTTAAGATGGCCCATGTGTGGTGTCACATATTTTAAACATATATTTCTACATTTTTCTTTGAATTACTCTTGTCATGTCACATTTCAAACAGCTATGTTTGGCTTTGAATGCTGTCATTACACATAGCTCTACAATTATCTGAATCAGTCTTGCAATGTCGCATTGAATGCAAAGTTCTGTTTGCAATGAATCTGTCATGTCTTGTCACATTTCAAACTCGTTGGACTATTTAGTGGCTCTGTCATGTCACAGTTCAAACTCACCGCAATGTTGGCAGTCGTGTCAAATCACAGTAAGCTCACCGCAATGTTGGCAGTCGTGTCATGTCACAGTTCAAGCTCAACGCAATGTTGGAATTAAATTAGTCCTTCATGTCACATTTGAAGCTCACCGCGATGCTGGAGCAGTCGTGTCATGTCACATTTCATACACATTGTCGCGTGTAGATTTCATACAGGTTGAGTTCAAACAGTCGTGTTCCTGCTGGTAGACATGTTGTGAAATGAGACGTGCAGACACTTGTTAGTGGTGTGCACTCGAACAACGCGCTACTTTTGTGCATAGCTTTGGATCGTACAATCACATGCTAGCCTATATGTACATAGCTATGGATCATACAATCACATGCTAGCCTATATGTACATAGCTATGGATCATACAATCACATGCTAGCCTATATGTACATAGCTATGGATCGTACAATCACATGCTAGCCTATATGTACATAGCTATGGATCATACAATCACATGCTAGCCTATATGTACATAGCTATGGATCATACAATCACATGCTAGCCTATATGTACATAGCTATGGATCATACAATCACATGCTAGCCTATATGTACATAGCTATGGATCGACTCTAGGAAATGTTTGAAAACATACAATCACATGCTAGCCTATATGTACATAGCTATGGATCGACTCTAGGAAATGTTTGAAAACATACAATCACATGCTAGCCTATATGTACATAGCTATGGATCGACTCTAGGAAATGTTTGAAAACATACAATCACATGCTAGCCTATATGTACATAGCTATGGATCGACTCTAGGAAATGTTTGAAAACATACAACCACATGCTATGTGCCACACTTACGTCACTATTATCGGCATACGTGTGACGTATGCGTACACTCTGTTCTGTTGTGATGTGGTGTAATAAATTCCGTGACATTAAAATGGGGCGTGGCCAAATATCAGCAGGTGGCGTCATACTATTACTACCTTCATACACCTTAAAAACAAATTGTTGAAATTGTTATTCGTATATGAAAGGGTGGAAGAGTTGGTGGGAGTTTGGTACAAGGGTGAGTGGGTGCGCTGAGTACACTAAACTTGAACAAATATTAAGAGGGGCGAGCAGAGTCAAAAGTTTAATCGTTTGTGAAGAAGAATAAGGCTCCGTTAATTGCCCCAGACGTGGTCTAGTTCGCTTTTAGGTGTGGTGGCCTATAGTGCCAGCAACGCGCTTTGAAAAGAAGGGAGATTACTGTTTGGCAGTGGGCAAAGAGAAGCAGGGGAGATAAGTCTCACTAGTGTCGGTAGCACTGAGCTATCGAAGACATCCAATGATAGCGAATGCGCAAAATCGGAGGAAGCCAGAAGCGCCCCCCCCCCCCCCAATGTTAGCAAGCGTTGTCGATGTGTCGCTAACGGAAGTTTCAGTGCGATCATTTTGAATAGACCAGCCTAACACAACACTACTGAAGACAACGTGTTGGAAGGCATACATATTTTCAATATATGCCTTAATTAATAGTGTAAATTATGTAATCATATTTAATACATTTCAATAGGCATTTTATTATAATTATTTTGTTTTTAGTATTGGGTAAAGATAAAGTTATATATTTTAAACCTAACACAATATACAATCGCAATATTTAATGTCAACAATATTTTGTTATCACATTTAAGAACATTATGTTTATGAATAAAAATATATGGAGGACATAAGGGAAAATTTGCTATCGCCTAACGTCCGCCATTGTAGCGTCTATGGCAACTACACCCCCCCCCCCGTTTATCATCGACCGTTTTCGAATTTTACAAAGCTATAATTCAATAAATATAATTAAATTTACAACACAATATATAGGGTGTCCTTAAAGTCTGGACACATGAAAAAATGCATGACGTGCATTAAATTCATCTGCTATCTTTCGATATGACCATCCTTCACGTCCACTAACAAATTCATCATGACAACATTCACGTCCACTGACAAGTACCAGTTCAATTCATCATGACCACCCTTCACGTCCACTGACAAATTCATCATGACAACATTCACGTCCACTGACAAGTACCAGTTCAATTCATCATGACCACCCTTCACGTCCACTGACAAATTCATCATGACAACATTCACGTTCACTGACAGGTACCAGTTCAATTCTTTCTTCTCTCGACAAAAAAGCCATATTTAATCTGTGGAGGTAAAAATATTATAGTTAATGAGATTTCCTATGTGTCCAGATTTTAGGGATACCCTGTACAAACAATCAAGAATGGAAAGGATCCTCATGTCTATCACCTCGAATAATAAATATCAATTAAATGTAGACACATAAGCGATAGTCTTACTTTGTAGAATATTTTACTCAGTATACTTAGCATTTTATATTTTTAAAAAGATTAACAAAAATTGTTTAAACTATTTATACATTGTAATTGCAACACTTGTCTAAAAACCGAATCGATCTAGCCCATTTCTTTACATTGTAGTTCTTGTTAAACTGTGCATTGTAGTTCTTGTTAAACTGTGCATTGTAGTTCTTGTTAAACTGTGCATTGTAGTTCTTGTTAAACTGTGCATTGTAGTTCTTGTTAAACTGTACATTGAAAGCTATAGAGTTAGCTCTACATTGTAGTTCTTGTTAAACTGTGCATTGTAGTTCTTGTTAAACTGTGCATTGAAAGCTATAGAGTTAGCTCTACATTGTAGTTCTTGTTAAACTGTGCATTGTAGTTCTTGTTAAACTGTGCATTGTAGTTCTTGTTAAACTGTACATTGAAAGCTATAGAGTTAGCTCTACATTGTAGTTCTTGTTAAACTGTGCATTGTAGTTCTTGTTAAACTGTGCATTGAAAGCTATAGAGTTAGCTCTACATTGCAGTTCTTGTTAAACTGTACACTGAAGACTATAGAGGCAGCTCTACATTGTAGTTATTGTTAAACTGTACATTGAAAGCTATAGAGTTAGCTCTACATTGTAACTCTACATTGTGTTAAACTGTGCACTGAAGACTATAGAGTTAGCTCTACATTGTAACTCTACATTGTGTTAAACTGTACATTGAAGACTATAGAGTTAGCTCTACATTGCAACTCTACATTGTGTTAAACTGTGCACTGAAGACTATAGAGTTAGCTCTACATTGTAACTCTACATTGTGTTAAACTGTACATTGAAGACTATAGAGTTAGCTCTACATTGCAACTCTACATTGTGTTAAACTGTACACTGAAGACTATAGAGTTAGCTCTACATTGTAACTCTACATTGTGTTAAACTGTACATTGAAGACTATAGAGTTAGCTCTACATTGTAACTCTACATTGTGTTAAACTGTACACTGAAGACTATAGCTCTACCGACGAGGTAATCGTTACTTTTGAAGCTAACTCAGTACTAGTGTTATTAAAACTCAGTACTAGTGTTATTAAAACTCATTACTAGTGTTATTAAAACTCAGTACTAGTGTTATTAAAACTCATTACTAGTGTTATTAAAACTCAGTACTAGTGTTATTAAACTCAGTAGTAGTGTTATTAAATTCATCCATGTTTCAGAATAAACCAGTTTCGTTTACACTAGCATTTTCTCCAGTTTTAGTATCTGTATACTGATATTTTGGTGGTTTTGTATATTACCTTTCCATACTCATCATGATCAATGTCACGTGTCTGTATACTGATATTTTGCTGGTTTTGTATATTACCTTTCCATACTCATCATGATCAATGTCACGTGTCTGTATACTGATATTTGATTTGATACCCATTGTTTAAAATGTAAAAGAATAATAAATCTGTTTAATTAATTAAATTTATTCAAATTATAATTAAGAATTGTGCTCTTTACTCATTCACACTATATCAAAAAAGGAACATATTATGATTAAGGTAATGTAAGTGTGCCAAAATCAAGGCCCATAATTTAAATGAAATGAGATTATAACTCATCCATGCAAAAGCGGCTTGTCAGGAATTGCATTTTTTAAAAATAAAATTTATCTAATTAATTAACAAAATATTCTATCAAAATAAATTTGTAATGTGGTGACTCCAGTATCTAATAACCATTCTAATGCATCAATACAGACTTATTTTTATTTACAACTGTAAACCACTTCTATACATCATTCTAATGCATCAATACAGACTTATTTTTAGTTACAACTGTAAACCCCTTCTATACATCATTCAAATGCATCAATACAGACTTATTTTTAGTTACAACTGTAAACCACTTCTATACATCATTCTAATGCATCAATACAGACTTATTTTTAGTTACAACTGTAAACCCCTTCTATACATCATTCAAATGCATCAATACAGACTTATTTTTAGTTACAACTGTAAACCACTTCTATACATCATTCTAATGCATCAATACAGACTTATTTTTATTTACAACTGTAAACCATTTCTATACATCATTCTAATGCATCAATACAGACTTATTTTCAGTTACAACTGTAAACCACTTCTGCACATACCAATCAATTATTTTAAACATTTTTTTTAGATTTTCTATAATCTAATTTTCCTCTATATTAATATTTCCTACAGTGAAATACAAAAGTAATCATAATATTAATTTTTTTAGATTTTCTATAATCTAATTTTCCTCTATATTAATATTTGCTACTGTGAAATACAAAAGTAATCATAATATTAATTTTTTTAGATTTTCTATAATCTAATTTTCCTCTATATTAATATTTGCTACTGTGAAATACAAAAGTAATCATAATATTAATTATGCTTTAAGTTTGCACTGACAAAGTTAGAAGAATATGCTAATTTACTTAAAAGTACATGTAATATGCAGGGAAATTATATTTAGTATATATAAATTTAGTAAACTTTATGCACATACACTCTCTCACACACACATATTTGTTACTTGAAAAAATATACTCTGTATAATTTATTTATATAACATATTACAAGTTTGGCATATTTTATTAATAATGAATGCTTCTCTGCCCACTGTCTACAACATTGTTTTCAATTTCTACAAATAAATGAACTCAAACTTTCCGTAGTGACACAGAGGAAACGCCTTCACACACACACACGCACGCACGCACGCACGCACGCACGCACGCGCACACACACACACACACACACACACACACACACGCACAATATATAATATATATAAATTGAGAGTTATGTACTTTTGAAAAACAAAATAATAAACATGAAATACATATAAATTAAAACGAAAACGTGGATTAGAATTTTTTCAACAAAGTTGTTTTTAAATGTGATGGTAAATAATAGTTGATATCATTTAATGATTGTATTCTGTAAGTGTAATGTTATAAATTAATATTTTCAAGAATGTTTAAATATTAACGACTTTATCTTTACCCAACACTGAAAACAAAGATTGTTATAATAAATGTCTAATAAAATAAATTAAATACGATTATATAATTTACAGATTAACTAAAACATATTTTAAAAATAATTATTGCATTCCAATACGTAGTCTTCAGGCTGGCATTCTCAAAATGGTCGCACTGAAATTTCCGTTAGCGACATATCGGCGGCGTTTGCTATCATTGGGTTTTTTGTTTTTGTTTTTCTCGCTGACATTTCCTCTGAGGATGCAAGAAGCTTTTAATCTTGAGATATTCTCGGCTTTGGTGATCCTCTGAAGAAACTTCTTCTCCTCACTGTATTCCGGAGAGGGCGAGGGATGGAGTTGTGTCTAGATGTCGATTTTTTTTCCATTAGTGGCTGGTAGTTGGTGTTGTCTCTGTGTATGTTGAAGATTTTGGTTTGTTTTGTAGATTGTTGTGGTTGCTATAATTGTATTTCCTCTCCATTTAAATATAGCTCAGTAATGGGCATAGTGAAGTAGGGGAGATAAGTTAATCGAATAATAAGTAATAGTGTTATTACTTATATAGTCACTAATCAATCGGATAGAGTTACGTAATAAGTAAGAAACATTAAGTCAACAATTCTAGCATAGTGCGTGCGAGGTAGGTTGTGATAAGCTGGTGAAAAAGTGTAAATAAGTAAACAATGTGTACTAAGTAAGAAGCTATAATTAATTAAATCAGTAAGAAAAATAGTAATTAATAAATAAGCCGAAGATATCTTACTTGCCCTGGTGAGGAAGCTTTGGTATTAAATGGTTAACTGGTCGGTTTCCCCGGAAACCAGTAAGAGGAGCCAAGTCCCTCTGAGACCAACCCATAACTGATGAAGTCACGTTGGTGAAAGTTCTTTAGACACCCCCACCTCCCATCTAATTCGGTCACAAAATGACGACATTGAAATAAATTAAGTATTACTAGGTCAGTAACTAGTAGGATTAGGACGTAATTAAAATAAACATGATACGGATACAACAGTAGAGTGTTACTAGGTCAGTAACTAGTAGGATTAGGACGTATGTACATGACACAGATACAACACTAAATACGAAACCAATGACTTAAAATTCGAGTGACATAAAAAAAAGAAGAAATATTTGTTTAAAAACAAGTGAAGAAATAAGTACTTAGTTACCATTGTGTTGTCCCAGTTCGAGAAATCGATTTGATTGAAAGATTAGGAACATTACTGCACACTCCCGCGGAAGCAGAGTTGACACTCTGAGTCAGTGCAAAGTGCTGTGTGGCTTGGAAACCAAGACGTGCGAAAAGCCCGGCACTGCGGGGGCCGAACACTAAGAAGGGTACTCTACTTTGTGGCGGCTGTACTCTGCCGCTTAATAATCTGTGACATTTATGTTTAATAACAATAGACGACACGAAATGAATAATATATAATTTCCAGCTTGTCGAATAGAAGATACGGGGGAAGGGGAGGCCGTTATTGGAACAGTGCCCCTATAAATCGGTGCCCTCCGACCGCGTCATCAATAAATTTCTGTCTTCAGGAACGCGGAATGGTCCTGCGAAAATAATAATATATAAATCAGGGGCTTGGTGTAAAATCTCGTGGTTTCTGCTCAAGTACCTCTTTGTTCAGTAAAAGTCTTGGAACTGATACGACAGATAATGCGACAATTTGACTACACTCAAAGTCTACGGAGCATTGTAGAGACTAGGTAGAGAGGTGATGAAAGTGCGTGTACTCATTTCATAATGTAGGCTATTACACCTGTACTCATTTCATAGTGTAAGCTATTACACCTGTACTCATTTCATAATGTAGGCTATTACACCTGTACTCATTTCATAATGTAGGCTATTACACCTGTACTCATTTCATAATGTAGGCTATTACACCTGTACTCGTTTCATAATGTAGGCTATTACACCTATACTCGTATCACAATGTAGACTGTTACACCTATACTCGTTTCATAATGTAGGCTTACATCTATACTCTTTTCATAATGTAGATTGTTACATATATATACTCGTTTCATAATGTAGGCTATTACACCTACACTCGTTTCATAATGTAGACTGTTACATGCATACTTATGAAAATACATGTAGTGGATTGCAGGCTGCAGACGCGGGATAAGTTACTCATGATAAATGCAAAATTGTGCAGGCCTCATACAAAGGGCAATCTACTCTCGACAAATACGGAACTGTGCCGACCTCAAACAAAGGGCAATCTACTCTCGACAAATACGGAACTATGCAGGCCTCAGACAAAGGGCAATCTACTCTCGACAAATACGGAATTATGCGGGCCTCAGACAAAGGGTAATCTACTCTCGACAAATACGGAATTATGCGGGCCTCAGACAAAGGGCAGAATCATGCAGGCTTCAGATCATGAAGATGATACAGATCAGAAGATTGCACGTGTTACTGAAAATGGTTGGTTGAGTGACGGATTCACTAGCTACAGGCTACGTTACTGACGAATATCTAACTACAGAAATGGCGCTGTTTTTTGTCGCATATCGAGGACTGAATAAGTAATTTTAAATACTAAACTGGCGCTGTTTTTTGTCGCATATCGAGGACTGAATAAGTAATTTTAAATACTAAACTGGCGCTGTTTTTTGTCGCATATCGAGGACTGAATAAATAATTTTTAAGTACTAAACTGGCGCTGTTTTTCGTCGCATATCAAGGACTGAATAAGTAATTTTAAATACTAAACTGGCTCTGTTTATTGTCGCATATCGAGGACTGAATAAATAATTTTAAATAATAAACTGGCTCTGTTTATTGTCGCATACCAAAGACTGATTAAACAATTCTAACTGCTAAACTGTCTCTGTTTACTGTAGCAAAGCAAGGACTGAATAAGCAATGCTTAATTGTGATGTATCAAGATATTAAAGGCAACATGTTTGGTGACACTGCACTGATATGCACAAATGTGCAATTTTACATTTATATTAATAGAATTTATTATATAATTGAATATTAATTATTTACTACTCCCATTTGTTGCTATTTCTACCACTATGATGGGGTGATGAAAACTATGATGGGGTGACGAAGACTATGATGTGTGATTAAGACTATGATGGGGTGATGAAAACTATGATGGGGTGATGAAAACTATGATGGGGTGATGAAAACTATGATGGGGTGATGAACACTATGATGTAGTGGTGATGAATATGATGAGGGTGATGATGGTGATGTTTACATGATGAGGGCGATGATGATAATAAAAGATTGATGACAATGATAGGATGGCGATGTCAACGATAGAGTGGTGATAATCATGATGGGATGGTGATGACAATAATGAGATGGTGATGAAAACGATGGGATTGTGACGACAATGATGTGGTGCACTGCTGAAGGTGACAATGAGTAAATAAATAAACATCGTGGGTCACAGTAAACTCTTTTCATTTTGCAACCTAGGAGACAGACAATGTCACACGTGTCTGGATAAATTTTCAGACAAACAATAAACAAACATGGACCTCAGTCTCCGCGTGGCATGCTGTAGAGACTTAAAATACAGACAGAATGGACAGGAATCTTGGCAACATTAATGTAGCAATTATTTAAAAAAACAAGCGCTAACATTTAGTAAATATAAGTAATTGCTGACTACTAGTAAATATAAGTAATTGCTGACTACTAGTAAATATAAGTAATTGCTGACTACTAGTAAATATAAGTCATTGCTGACTACTAGTAAATATAAGTCATTGCTGACTACTAGTAAATATAAGTAATTGCTGACTACTAGTAAATATAAGTCATTGCTGACTACTAGTAAATATAAGTAATTGCTGACTACTAGTAAATATAAGTCATTGCTGACTACTAGTAAATATAAGTAATTGCTGACTACTAGTAAATATAAGTCATTGCTGACTACTAGTAAATATAAGTAATTGCTGACTACTAGTAAATATAAGTAATTGCTGACTACTAGTAAATATAAGTAATTGCTGACTACTAGTAAATATAAGTAATTGCTGACTACTAGTAAATATAAGTAATTGCTGACTACTAGTAAATATAAGTAATTGCTGACTACTAGTAAATATAAGTAATTGCTGACTACTAGTAAATATAAGTCATTGCTGACTACTAGTAAATATAAGTAATTGCTGACTACTAGTAAATATAAGTCATTGCTGACTACTAGTAAATATAAGTAATTGCTGACTACTAGTAAATATAAGTCATTGCTGACTACTAGTAAATAGGCCTATAAGTAATTGCTGACTACTAGTAAATATAAGTAATTGCTGACTACTAGTAAATATAAGTAATTGCTGACTACTAGTAAATATAAGTAATTGCTGACTACTAGTAAATATAAGTAATTGCTGACTACTAGTAAATATAAGTAATTGCTGACTACTAGTAAATATAAGTAATTGCTGACTACTAGTAAATATAAGTAATTGCTGACTACTAGTAAATATAAGTAATTGCTGACTACTAGAAGCAGTATGAAGTCTATGCTGATTGCAAACTAAGCGCTAAATTTACAGTAACATTTTCTGTCAATTTACAGAACACGTTTACAACCAAATTTACCGAAAAATTTATGTTCAAATTTACAATATCTGTATTAAATTATCCATGCTTACTAGTGTAGGACACTTATTTAAGAATATTTTTAAATAAATTGCTTGGCCAACAATCCATATTTAGCTGGAATTGTCTTTTATTCTGCGTTAACATGAAGGTTTGGGTCATATTCTCTTAATATTTTCTTATTTCCCAACCGATTTGGTGGCCAAGATTATCATGTCTTTTTATTCTTCACATGAAACCATAGAGAGGACTAGCTACAGATCTAGACTATTTGCCTCATGTCAGGAGAAGAAAAAATAGTGTAAATAAATTACATCCAACTGCTTTAATACTCCCCAATGACGTTATTGAAAACGTAATTTTATTTTCAGCCAAATTCAACATTTTTAAAAACTAATGATGGCTTGATTATGAAACAACAGTAGTAACGTACAGGAAACATGCTACCCTATCTGAATCCACTCGTGAGTTTACACTAGCACAAAGGTCAAGGATTTTTAACTTTGGACAGAGACGGATTGTTGATGGGGTAACAGTGAGAGGTAACACGTGACTAAGGGGTTTCCTTCAGACGTTTGGTACCTCGTTCACGTGGCATTCTGCACCAAACAGACATGTTAGGAATTGTTACGGGTTAGGCTAGGGTTTTTTTTAAAGAACTAAGAACAGATCCTGACACAGGACATTCCATTTCTACACAGCGGCTACTGGCTACCAGTTCACAGCAGAATTCAGTGCAAGATTTCTTCTCTTTGGTGTGATTCATTGTCTGAATTCAACCCTCAACAACTGTCTGACCTCATACATGTGCACAGTCTTGCCAAAAGCCTTTGCTCGCTAGCTGACACGTGCATTTTTTATTTTCTGAAAGCAGAGTATAAGTCATATATTCATTTGTTTATCAGGGTGTTTATCCCATGACTGAGATGCCTTTTAAGTTGTGGCTCCAAAAGAATACGGTGAGTCAAAGGAGCTCTCAAGACTCATCTATATCATCAGCAATACACATCTATATAATCAAATAAGACTCATCTATATCATCAGCAATACACATCTATATAATCAAATAAGACTCATCTATATCATCAGCAATACACATCTATATAATCAAATAAGACACATCGATATCATCAAGACATTTAGATTTCAGCCAAACAATTATATCATAAGAAAGACACATCTTTATCGTCAGCAAGACACGTTTTTATGAGCAGCAAACATACATCTATTGTCACCTGCAAGACACGTTATTTTGAGCAGCAAACACACATCTATTGTCACCTGCAAGACACGTTATTTTGAGCAGCAAACACACATCTATTATCACCTGCAAGACACCTCTCAGCAAGATAAATCGTATCATCATCTAGAAAAGCATTGTCTCAATTGTGTGTGTGTGTGTGTGTGTGTGTGTGTGTGTGTGTGTGTGTGTGTGTGTGTGTGTGTGTGCGTGTGTGTGTGTGTGTGTGTGTGTGTGTGTGTGTGTGTGTGTGTGTGTGTGTGTGTGTTTGACGAGTATGCAGAGTGCAAAAAGACAAAATCCAGTTAGTAAGAGTTTACAGAGTGCAAAAAGACAAAATCCAGTTAGTAAGAGTTTACAGAGTGCAAAAAGACAAAATCAGACTAAATGTGTTTTCGGCTTCCGGTTACAGATTAGTTCAGACGCATAAATCCTTCAACCAGGTTTTAAACGGGTGGGTAAATACACGGTAATAGCACTTATCCCTAACGCCAGAATGATCGGAGCATAATAAAACGTACCACCTGTTGCCATGGTCACGACCTTAGTCATTAAGTTGAACATTATCTATCTATCTATCTATCTATCTATCCGACTGTCTGTCTATCTCTTACATTCATTCACACACACACACACACACACACACACACACACACACACACACACACACACACACACATTTCATTATTTTTTATCAATGATGTACACAAGAAATTCTTCATACACGCTACTCAAGCTACTACAAACAACTAAGTGTGAGAATAACAGGTAAAAGAAAAACAAAATAATTAATCCACATACAAATACCAACTAAGTGAGAATAACAGGTAAAAAAAACAAAATAATTAATCCACATACAAATACCAACTAAGTGAGAATAACAGGTAAAAAAAACAAAATAATGAATCCACATACAAATACCAAATAAGTGAGAATAACAGGTAAAAAAAACACAAAATAATTAATCCACATACAAATATCAACTAAGTGTGAGAATAACAGGTAAAAAAACAAAATAATTAATCCACATACAAATACCAACTAAGTGTGAGAATAGCAGGTTAAAAAAAACCAAAATAATTAATCCACATATAAATATCAACTAAGTGTGAGAATAACAGGTAAAAAAACAAAATAATTAATCCACATACAAATGCAAACTAAGTGAGAATAACAGGTAAAAAAAAAAATAATAATGATTCCACAAACAAATAACAACATAAAACAAAAACATGCACTTACAAAATGACATAAATAAATTGAATGTTAAAATATGGTGATTTTGGATTTTTGCAGTCTGTAAACTTTTACTAACTGGGTTATGTCTTTTTGCACTCTGCGCACTCTTAATAACTGGATTTTGTCTTTTTGCACTCTGCGCACTCTTAATAACTGGATTTTGTCTTTTTGCACTCTGCGCACTCTTAATAACTGGATTTTGTCTTTTTGCACTCTGCGCACTCTTAATAACTGGATTTTGTCTTTTTGCACTCTGCGCACTCTTAATAACTGGATTTTGTCTTTTTGCACTCTGCGCACTCTTAATAACTGGATTTTGTCTTTTTGCACTCTGCGCACTCTTAATAACTGGATTTTGTCTTTTTGCACTCTGCGCACTCTTAATAACTGGATTTTGTCTTTTTGCACTCTGCGCACTCTTAATAACTGGATTTTGTCTTTTTGCACTCTGCGCACTCTTAATAACTGGATTTTGTCTTTTTGCACTCTGCGCACTCTTAATAACTGGATTTTGTCTTTTTGCACTCTGCACACTCTTAATAACTGGATTTTGTCTTTTTGCTCACTGCATACTCCTATTAACGTGTACAGTGACCCTGAATCTTTCTTTCTTTCTATTCATTACTTAGTTCTTTTTTCTACAGTAATTTTTTTTTAAAATCAAATTTCTTTCTATTCACTCATTCATGCATTCTTCTATGCATTCATTCGGGGGGAGGCGTTTTCTTTCTTTTTTTCTTTCTTTCTTTCTTCGCCCTCAGACCAAAAACAGGTTTGGGTGGGGGCGAATGAGTCGGATGAAAGATTGAATGCATAATTAATTATAATTGTTTTAACGTTCCCAAACCGCGCTTTGTACGCAAGTTTGTCTGTCTGTGAATTTGTCTGTCTTGAACTACTAGAAGCAAATTTTATTTGAGACTGAAGGATAAACTTGAGCAACCAGTCTGTTCAGAATAAAAGAGTGGATTTATTTAAATTAAATTCTAAATTTTCTGAAGCAGGGTCTTTAAACAAATACTGGACACGTAACAGATTGAAATACTAGGTCCTGTGTCTGACTGTAAATATCTTTCAACTCCATTTCACTAAAATGATTGAAACACTAGGGTCCTGTCTCTGACTGTAAATATTTTTCAACTCCATTTCACTAAAATGATTGAAACACTAGGGTCCTGTCTCTGACTGTAAATATTTTTCAACTATAATAGGAAAATAATTTCTTATATTAAAAAAGACAGAACTTCAGAGACTATAAATCTAATTAATTGACTGACTTTAAAGACTGTAAATCTAATCCAATGACTTACTTTAAAGACAACAAATCTCTACTGACTGACTTTAAGGCTATAAATCTCTATTGACTTAAGGTATAAATCTCCTCTACTGATTGACCTTAAGGTATAAATCTCTTCCATTGACTGACCTTAAGGTATAAATCTCTTCCATTGACTGACCTTAAGGTACAAATCTCCTCTATTGATTGACTTTAAGTTCAGGACGTTAGTTGTAATAAATTATGAAAAATGTTTACAAGCCTAGTATTTTTCTTGTGACGTCACTATTATTTCTCTTGTGTTAGAAAGTCCGGGTGGGTATATTCTTTGTTAAAAACTATCTTTCTGTGTGTGTGTGTGTGTGTGTGTGTGCGCGCGCGCTGCGTGCGTGTGTTTTGATTATACATAGTTCGCAACAGTGTAGTATTCTTGTATTTGGCTAACCACAAATTGATTAAATTATTCTTATTATGCAGAGCATAATGTAGTATTGTTGTATTTGGCTAACCACAAATTGATTAAATTATTCTTATTATGCAGAGCATAATGTAGTATTGTTGTATTTGGCTAACCACGAATTGATTAAATTATTCTCATTATGCAGAGCAAGAGGTAGTATTGTTGTATTTGGCTAACCACAAATTGATTAAATTATTCTTATTATGCAGAGCAAGAGGTAGTATTGTTGTATTTGGCTAACCACAAATTGATTAAATTATTCTCATTATGCAGAGCAAGAGGTAGTATTGTTGTATTTGGCTAACCACAAATTGATTAAATTATTCTTATTATGCAGAGCAAGAGGTAGTATTGTTGTATTTGGCTAACCACAAATTGATTAAATTATTCTCATTATGCAGAGCATAATGTAGTATTGTTGTATTTGGCTAACCACAAATTGATTAAATTATTCTTATTATGCAGAGCATAATGTAGTATTGTTGTATTTGGCTAACCACAAATTGATTAAATTATTCTTATTATGCAGAGCATAATGTAGTATTGTTGTATTTGGCTAACCACAAATTGATTAAATTATTCTTATTATGCAGAGCATAATGTAGTATTGTTGTATTTGGCTAACCACGAATTGATTAAATTATTCTTATTATGCAGAGCAAGAGGTAGTATTGTTGTATTTGGCTAACCACGAATTGATTAAATTATTCTCATTATGCAGAGCAAGAGGTAGTATTGTTGTATTTGGCTAACCACGAATTGATTAAATTATTCTCATTATGCAGAGCAAGAGGTAGTATTGTTGTATTTGGCTAACCACGAATTGATTAAATTATTCTCATTATGCAGAGCAAGAGGTAGTATTGTTGTATTTGGCTAACCACAAATTGATTAAATTATTCTTATTATGCAGAGCATAATGTAGTATTGTTGTATTTGGCTAACCACAAATTGATTAAATTATTCTTATTATGCAGAGCATAATGTAGTATTGTTGTATTTGGCTAACCACAAATTGATTAAATTATTCTTATTATGCAGAGCATAATGTAGTATTGTTGTATTTGGCTAACCACAAATTGATTAAATTATTCTTATTATGCAGAGCATAATGTAGTATTGTTGTATTTGGCTAACCACGAATTGATTAAATTATTCTCATTATGCAGAGCAAGAGGTAGTATTGTTGTATTTGGCTAACCACAAATTGATTAAATTATTCTCATTATGCAGAGCAAGAGGTAGTATTGTTGTATTTGGCTAACCACGAATTGATTAAATTATTCTCATTATGCAGAGCAAGAGGTAGTATTGTTGTATTTGGCTAACCACGAATTGGTTAAATTATTCTCATTATGCAGAGCAAGAGGTAATGGTCATTGTTCGCTGCAGTTTTATTTCGTTTGGAACTTTACTTCTCTGAACCTTTCATAAAACACTTTTGTATTGATATTTTTCATCCCTAAGCATCCATCTTCTGTCACCCCTTAAAAGTGAGGGACACTCTTGCTCTGTCGGTCTCTGTGGTCACTTTTGGGTCATCCATCCGCTCGTCTGTCATAATGAATCGAAACGGTCGACTAATGGTGTGCCCCACCCATTTTACCAGGATTTGCCCTGATTGAGGTCCAAATCTATATCTGGAAACGTTGGTGACTTGTCACAGCTTGATAACTGTTGGTGACTGATAATAGCTTGATAACTGTTGGTGATTGATAATAGCATGATAATTGTTGATGACTGATAACAGCTTGATACTTTGATTGATAACATGACAATTGTTGATGATTGATAACAGCGTGATAATTGTTGGTGACTGATAACAGCTAGATACTTGTTGGTGACTGATAAACAGCTCTGAGAGTAGCCCTGTCGTCATGCTGTCACTGCAGACATCCCGGCACGAAGGAAATGAAGAATGAATAATCGATGTCTAGCAATAAGGGTAAGGGTACATGTATATTGATATCTCGATCGATACTACACAACAAGTGTGAAAATGAGGCAATATGACGCAGGTGACGACAATGCAACGTGTGCAACAAAAGTCGATATTACTCTGTACCATAATAATGTTGCCCGCACTGTTAAATTAATTCAGACAGCAATTCATCGTGCGCGCGCGCGTGTGTGTGTGTGTAAGTCTGTGGAGATGTGAGTTTAACACGATATGTATCAGTGTATAATTGTTTGTCAGTGTAAACGGTCTACTATGATGTGCATACTACTACTACTACCACTACTACTACCACTAACTGGATATGTTACCACCAGGAACTGCCTCTACCATCACCCACAACCACCAGCAATAATAATAATACCTGCTTCTACCAAAACTACGCCTCTCATAATAATTAAAGCTACTACTACCAGCACCAATAGTAACAAATCTTCTACTAACACTACTACCAGCAACAATAGTAACAAATCTTCTACTAACACTAATACCAGCAACAATAGTAACAAATCTTCTACTAACACTGCTACCTACTTCTACACATATTATTTCTGCTATTACTACAACTACTACTACTACTACTACCACTACTATTTCTACCACTACTATTTCCTGTTTCCACATCTACTACTATTACTACTTAAAGACTACAGCTACTCAAGTAAATCATAGTCCTCATAGTGAGCACAGACAGTGACGAGTCTACACATTGTACTTTAGCCCTCAAAATGGGCATATGAGTGACGAGGGCCAGTCTACACATTGGACTTTAGACCTCAAAGTGGGCATATGCATGACGAGGGTCAGTTTACACAGCGGACCTTAGCCCTCAAACTAAACACAGGCAGTGTGGCACCAACCCCACCTAGTTAATGGTTACGAGTATTATTAATTAATCAAACAAAACTAATTACAAGTGATGAGAATCTTAATTTATGTTATTAATAATTCTCCAGCAGACACCACTCGTCTCTCTCACTTGGCGGATATGCGGGTGCTGTAACACGTGTTCTCTCTCCCACGTTACGACAAACATTCACCGTCACACAATATTTCCGTAGCTGGAAAACTTCTTACTAAAGGAGAAGACAAATACATCTTTAATTTATATTTAGCGAGCCCTCATCCAACCACTTTCTTCTCCAACATAAGGTTATCAATATGAATAAGACGGTCAATAAATGTATTTAATCAACAATCTAATATATATATATAACCAATGCAATGAAAAAGATTACTTGACATCAGCATTTCCATGAAACCCATTCAAATATTTTTAATACTTATACAGTGTTATATCCTAAAACAAAATTCAACAAATTAGTGTCATACAAATCACAGGATAGTTCTTATCAGAGAACAGAAATGGAGTTATTAGAGATAAGCAATAATAGCTTGTATATAACCTGGTTTAGGTGTTGTTTCGATAGTCTTTCATGTGCTTTTTGTAACAAAACCACACGTTTATTGTTCACATTACTATTGTCCATTCCACATGATTCCCTCTTCATGTTTTAGAATACTGATTCACTGTGATCCTTTTGAGGGTAATCTGGTGCTCTGCCTTAATAGCTCCCTCAACCTGAACAACAATTGTAGCAATTTCCAGTAACTTCCTTGTACCAGAAATTGCTTGATGTAGTCAGCATACCTTGTCACCATTTATCAACAGAGTGTAGTGTATTCCTTACACTTACCTCGATAGTGTAAAACCGAAAAATGCAAACTCGTCATATAAATAAATTTAAATTATTATTTTTCAATGAACAAATAAAATTCACCAAAGTGGACCGTGAAGTTAATCAGCTTAGAGAAATAAATGCGTGACTATACGTGAAAAGCATGCACTGTTTTAAACTTCTATGTAACTTGTAAGAGACCATAGATAGTGTCGGACGTCAACTATTATGTAATCACAGCGCTAATGAACTAACCCGACACATTCCGACTCATGCCACTTAGAGGGGTGACCATCGCTAACTAAATTGGCGAGTCAATCAAAGGGACCTAACCACATTAAAACATACCTTAAAGAGTTACCAACAGGAAGTGCGTGATAGAAAACTACTAAAGACAAGGAATTTTGATGAACAAAAGAGTTGATACCAGCGTCCCAAAACTAACTTAACTTGCCTGCAAGCCTGACACTGTGTCATCACAGCTAAAGATCTATTGTTCTAATTGCCATCGAGAGAAGCAACCTGATAAGTATATACAGTCAGTCTGGGCTTTAATGCTTCACTTGCAGAGAAATAAGTCCCGAACTTTTGCTGGTTTGTTTTGGTCAAGAGCAGAAAGGTGTCTAGTAAAGTTAGAAATATACTTGTGCAAACTAAACTCTTATTGTGAAAAGAATGCTTAAATATTTTACATGTAGATTTAAGTGTAATTTTATAAACTGCATTTTCTTCTGCTTAAAGAGGAACACATTGAAATGCAAATATAATTTTTCTCATATGTAAGCTTCTTAATTAATTGAGGCAATTAATTATATATATATATCAGCTTGGAGTCAGAAAACATATAACTGAAAAATAAGATGTATAATTAAAATATGAGAAGGATAGTAGAAAGGTAGGATTAAAGCATATTGTTAGTAGAGAGCTGAAACATGTGTCAATTATTCTTTCAGTGCTTCAAACCAGCCTCAGAGCTCAGAGCCAGAGCTGCAGAGTCTCAGAGTCGCAAAACCTTTCATCAGTCCGTCCCAGCAAGAATAGATTTCAAGTCTCATGATTGGAGAGTGGAATCCAAAGTCTGGAGTCTGACGGTGGAAATCTAGAGTTTGCAATCTGATGGTTGGTGCCTGCAATTCCAAAGGAATTCTAGAGTCCTGATGACAAAGGAGAATGAAGAAGAAGACCATGTTGTCGTGCATGCTATTCTTCTTTGTTCCCCTGTGTGGAACATTCGGTGACTAGTGTGACACTATTGAAAAGTGAGAGTCGCTTTTAGGACTTACACCTGTGTTGTGAGAAGAACTATTCATTCAGTGTGTAAAGTATTCAAACTGTCTGTGCATCGCCTTGTATTCTGACTGGCGCCAGATCAGTGCACCATGATCAAACTCTCTATGCTTCCCTGAATATATCAGCAACAGGAACTGCACTGATGTATGCATGAATAATCAGGTGAATTCATGTCCTGCTCTATCATTGTCTGTACTGTCTTTCTTTGATTATAACCCTTTGATTTCTAATTCCTAACTTCTTGTCAAGCTATTGTCATGGTAATGAACTTCTATCAGACTATTTAAATTATGAACACTAATTAGAGAGACCTATGAGCTGATGGTGTAAATGACTTGGTAGAAGTATTGAACAATAATCAGAGAGACCTATGAGCTGTCAGTGTAAATGACTTGGTAGAAGTATTGAACAATAATCAGAGAGACCTATGAGCTGTCAGTGTAAATGACTTGGTAGAAGTATTGAACAATAATCAGAGACACCTATGAGCTGTCAGTGTAAATGACTAGGTAGAAGTATTGAACAATAATCAGAGAGACCTATGAGCTGTCAGTGTAAATGACTAGGTAGAAGTATTGAATGATATTAGCTAAATGTGAAACCAAACTTGTATTTAATGCCTTATGATATGTAAATTTCATGTATATAATCTTATTGATTGTTTTCTTTGTATGTTACATTAATAAAATGTATTTAATTTTCAATTTTCCACTTTTCATTAATTAATTAAACGGAAGTATGCAGGCTTAAGGGTTGGGGGCAGATCATAACTTATAAAATGAAAGTCAGTCATGCATATTTTGGGAAAGGTCCTCTTAAGCTGGATATGGAGAATGTGTGAGGGGCAAGAGTGAATTCCAAGAACCTAGCATTATTATTAATTGCATGAAGATAATTTGCTCTGGACAATTAACACTTAGAAACAGAGAATAATTAGTGAATTATTGGTTTCTAGGGCTTGACTTAGTCTCTCTGACTGCAAAGGATGAAGACCCCATAGACAGGCGAATTAAACAGATCATAAAATAGCTATCATTAATCCACCTAGTGGTAAAAGCAATTATCACTTTAACAAATATATACTTATTATGTCTACTACAGTCGTGACTGTTTATAATTAGTAAACCAGGAGATCCAGATAAAACACAGAAAGGCTGCTTTTTCCCTGTAAAGTATAATCAGAGAACAAGTGCTAAGTTTCCAGTTTGTTCCTTTTTAACTCTCTTCTTGTTTTACATTCACGTCTCAACTTACAGTTTCCTGCAATCTTATTTATTAGCCTGACACACACACACACACACATCGTAATGAATGGAGTATAATAGTTTATGATAGGTTCACTAGAAACAATGTCAATTGTTTAGCATACTACATATAAGCATTATAGTTCACAATTTGTAGAAATAATACTCTACTCACATAATACATCTCTACAAAAAACACAAGTAGAACATATCAATAGCAAAAATGCATGAAATGTTTCTAAGTTCATTCTCTCTCACTCAGTCAGCTAACTCACCATTAAGCTAATGGCCATATTACATGACCAGACTTCTTGCCACAATACAATTCAAGTGATTAGACAATAGAATTTTCTAGCAGGTAAACTTTTGATCTCAGCCCATTGGCGGGTCTCGTTCTCGTAAATCACAACCATTGGATAATAAAAACTACTCATCCAGTTGGGGCTTGTTTGGATTGCATCAGTTATTTTATAGCAAGTTGTTTACTCCAACTCTGACACTTACAAAAATACCATTATAAGGAGTGCCCAAGGTCGGATCACTTCAACAGTTTAACAATTTATATAACAATTCAGTCTAGAAATAAGGATAGGCAAATTTACTCCACTGCAGGCTGAAACGAGAGTAAATCTATATGGGTAATGTCAAGGGTCAGTCTACATAGGCAGTGTCAACGGTCAGTCTACATAGGCAGTGTCAAGGGTCAGTCTACATAGGCAGTGTCAAGGGTCTGTCTACATAGGAAGTGTCAAGGATCAGTCTACATAGACAGTGTCAAGGGTCAGTCTGCATAGGTAGTGTCAAGGGTCACTTAGTAGACCTTAGTCCTCAAATTGAATAAGAAAAAATATCTAGATAGAATTGAACTGAAGCTGAACGAGAGCGCGAATATAGAAGCTTTTCAATTGGAAAAATTAAGACTCGAGACCACTTTAAAAATTAAGACTCGAGACCACTTTAAAACTTAAGCCCAAAGACCACTTTAAAAATTAAGACTCGAGACCACTTTAAAAATTAAGCCCAACAACACAGAAGCAGACGGAAACGTGAGCGAAAGGTAAATTTTATTCTGATGGCCTTGACAAGAGCATTGTTCAAATTTGTTGCAACCATTCCCAAACAAAGCGAAACAATTGTTCAAATGTCTTGCAACCGTTCCCAAACAAAGCGGAACATATTGTTGAGTTTTTGAAACAATTTGAGCGTCTTGCAAAAGCACATAAGATACCAACAACAAAAAAAGGGGGGCTTTCAATTTATCAAGCCATTTACATGGCGAGTCCTTAGAATGTAAAAAGATGTGTTGAAAGTTTGAATTGTGGGTATAAAGTCACAAGTGAGCGATACGGACGTTTATTTATAGAAAGCCAAAAGTACCAATGAATCGAATAGCGAATATCATTTGTGACTATTTATTGATCTGTACAATCACTTAAAAATAGTTTATTAAAACGCATTCTTTAATGACCAGAAAACACTCTTATCTCTTTAAATTAATTTACAAAAGCAATCAAAATGACTAGTTAACACATTATCTCTTTAAATTAGTTTACAAAACAATTACCAATGAATAGTTAACACAATATCTTTTAAAACTAGTTTACAAAAACAATTACCAATGACCAGTTAACACAATCTCTTTAAACTAGTTGACATAATCAGCACTGACCAGTTAACATACTGTTTTCTCTTTAAACAAATTTACAAAAGCAATCACCGATGACCAGATACGCATATTTTCTCTACAAAAACAATCACCAATGGCCAGTTCACACTATTTTCTCTTTAAACTAATTTACAAAAACAATCACCAGTTAACCTACTATCTCTTTAAACTAGTTTACTAAAACAATCACGATGACCAGTTAACACACTATTTTCTCTTTAAACTAATTTACATAAACAATCACCAATGACCAGTTAACACACTATTATATCTTTAAACTAGTTTATAATCACCAATGACCAGTTAACACACTATTTTCTCTTTAAACTAGTTTATATAAACAATCACCAATGACCAGTTAACACCCTATTTTCTCTTTAAACTATTTGACATAAACAATCACCAATGACCAGTTAATACACTATTTTTCTTTAAACTATTTGACATAAGCAATCACCAATGACTAATTAACACATTGTTTTATCCTTAAACTAGTGTACATAAACAATCACCAATGACCAGTTAACACCCTATCTCTTTAAACTAGTTTACAGAAAATGTTACCTGTTAACACACTATTTTCTCTTTAGTTTACAAAAACAATCACCAATGACCAGTTAACACATTATTTCTCTTTAAACTAGTTTAAAATTACAATCACTAATGATCAGTTAACACATAGTTTTTTTCTTTGAACTAATTTACATAAACGCAACCATCATTGACCAGTAATTTTCTCTGCCCACCCGACTCGATGTTGACACCCGGGTCAGCGAGGATGACAGGTGTCATTTATCGCGACAGAAAGGCAAAGGTACACAAATGCAATAACCGTGACGTTGTGTGGCTTGGGCATTTTATCACTGACATTGGAATACCTGCTGTGTGTGAGGAACAATAAACGCATGAATTATAATGAAAATGAATACAACTTCGACTGGTATTGTTAAATTGTCTGGCAGTTTTGCATATCAAATGGCAGTCTGGTTTGATTTAGGGCACACTGTAAGCAAAGATAGGGGCTTTGTCGGTTCCTAACTTAAGGATCAAGTGATCCTCCCACCTTTTTTCTTTTTACCTGCTTGCGCTACGTAATAATCAGTGCGTGTAAACTTGGATATTTCTGAGCTCAAGCCAAAACATCGTATCGTGTTGTCGACGAGAGTCTAAACTATATTCACGCCTAAAATAAGAAACAATATATCAACTGCTGTGTCACTGGGTCTTTTAGAAGCTGCAGTTGATAAATCCATTAATCTCACGACACACAGGTGTTCGAAGTTATGTTTGATGCTCATGTCATGCAGCCGACGAGTGGGTATATATATTTAATCTGTTACACACACATACACAAATACATACACACACATCGTTTACAAATTAATATTCCTGTATCAGAATACTGTTTTCGTAAAGGACTACTACAGTTTTATATTGTACTGACAATCACTTACAATTATGAAAAGAAAATTTTAAAATACGAATGTATACGGGCTTTTGCAGACATAAACATAATGCAAGATGTGAGTCGTATTCCACGCAAAACACACACACACACACACACACACACACACACACACACACACACACACACACACATACACACACGCACAAGTAAATATAAGTTATATTTAATGCTACAACCAATACAATCGGAAGTTTGCAATTCAATCTATCGCACTGTCGGGTCAAAAGGTAGAAGTAAATTCTGAAACAGGTCCATAGAGATAGCAGTCCATTCTAACACTAATGCTAAGGGGAGACAACAATACTTTTTAATACAAGTCTGTCCTAAGAGGAGACCACCGTCTAACTCAAGACCGCGCTAAAGGGAGACAATAATCCATTGTAACTGAAGACCGTGCTAAGGGGAGACAACAGTCCATTGTAATATAAGTCCTGCTTAAAGGGAAAGACAACAGTCTTTTATTCTGTGCTATCTACATACGTTTAGTCAGGACTCTCTGTGCTAAGTCATCACTTGTATAGCGTTTATATAAATATTGCTAAATTTTCTTTTTTGCAATATTTATTCAGTCAAAACCGGAGAGAAAGATTCTGGAAGATTTAAGCACTTTATTTTTTCAAGTGTGCATTTAATCCTTCTAGAAATATTTAGACAAACTTACCCATATTATCTGAATAAAATTAATTCAATTTGATTGAATTAGTTTCTCATATACTCTACTTCTCATATATTTCCTCAAGTATTTCCTCACATATTTCCTCACGTATTTCCTCACATAATCTATTTCTCACATACCATTTTTCTCACATACTCTTTTTCTCATATACTCTTTACTTTTTTTGTAGCTTTCATTTCCCTGTCTAACTAACTAGATAATTTTGAAAACTAAATTCATGCAGATGACAGAGATTATTTGGAGTGTACCTAGTTACATGTATATTCGAGTGTACCTAGTTACATGTATCGGTATATTCGAGTGTATCTACTTAGTCTCTACAGTGTACCTACTTAGAGTCTCCACAGTGTACCTACTTAGAGTCTCCACAGTGTGCCTACTTAGAGTCTCTACAGTGTACTTACTTAGAGTCTCCACAGTGTACCTACTTAGAGTCTCCACAGTGTACCTACTTAGAGTCTCCACAGTGTACCTACTTAGAGTCTTCACAGTGTACCTAGTTAGAGTGTACATAGTTAGAGTCCACAGTGTACCTACTTAGAGTCTTCACAGTGTACCTAGTTAGAGTCTCCACATTGTACCTAGTTAGTCTCCACAGTGTACCTTGTTAGTCTCCACAGTGTGCCTAGTTAGTCTCCACAGTGTACCTTGTTAGTCTCCACAGTGTACCTAGTTAGAGTCTCCACATTGTACCTAGTTAGTCTCCACAGTGTACCTTGTTAGTCTCCACAGTGTACCTTGTTAGTCTCCACAGTGTACCTAGTTAGAGTCTCCACATTGTACCTAGTTAGTCTCCACAGTGTACCTTGTTAGTCTCCACAGTGTACCTAGTTAGTCTCCACAGTGTACCTTGTTAGTCTCCACAGTGTACCTAGTTAGAGTCTCCACAGTGTACCTAGTTAGAGTCTCCACATTGTACCTAGTTAGTCTCCACAGTGTACCTTGTTAGTCTCCACAGTGTATCTAGTTTATAGTCTCCACAAATAAACTTTCTAAGATTTACATGACTAATATTTTAATTAATACATAATACAACTTGATAGATTTTAAATAAAATTGTGCTCAAGTATTTATTCTAGCCAAAGTAAAAGACTGTAAAAATCTACTTAGGATGAATGAATTGATTAATTAAATATTAATTATTAATATTATCCATGTTAAACCCATGCATTTTCTATGATATTCTCTATGTTAAACCCATGCATTTTCTATGATATTCTCTCTGTTAAACCCATGCATTTTCTATGATATTCTCTATGTTAAACCCATGCATTTTCTATGATATTCTCTATGTTAAACCCATGCATTTTCTATGATATTCTCTGTGTTAAACCCATGCATTTTCTATGATATTCTCTATGTTAAACCCATGCATTTTCTATGAGATTCTCTATGTTAAACCCATGCATTTTCTATGATATTCTCTCTGTTAAACCCATGCATTTTCTATGATATTCTCTCTGTTAAACCCAAGCATTTTCTATGATATTCTCTATGTTAAACCCATGCATTTTCTATGAGATTCTCTATGTTAAACCCATGCATTTTCTATGATATTCTCTATGTTAAACCCATGCATTTTCTATGATATTCTCTATGTTAAACCCATGCATTTTCTATGATATTCTCTATGTTAAACCCATGCATTTTCTATGAGATTCTCTATGTTAAACCCATGCATTTTCTATGATATTCTCTATGTTAAACCCATGCATTTTCTATGATATTCTCTCTTAATACGTCACGAACTTCTCATTTGGGATTTATGACGTCGCACGCGTGTGCATGCATTTGTATGTATGTATTTGTGTGCGTGCGTTTGTGTGTATGTATTTGTGTGCATGCGTGTTTGTGTTGTGGAGAATTTTCCTTATGTTTTGATAAATCCTGAATAATTTAGAGGTCTCCGAGATAGATTAAAAATATATTACAGGCATAATGTCAAACTCGGCCGATATGTCAAACTTGGCCGATATGTCAACTTGTGCTGAAATAATGACATGCATACTGACAATATCTTAATCTGTTTAGAAATAATGACATACATACTGCCAATATGTTAATCTGTTTAGAAATAATGACATGCATACTGCCAATATGTTAATCTGTTTAGAAATAATGACATACATACTGCCAATATGTTAATCTGTTTAGAAATAATGCCCTACTTAATAAAGTCTCCCGTTTTGTTCACGTGTATTAAAATATATTACGTGTAAACTACCAAAGCCTCCCCTTAAAAAAACTGTAGATTACGTTTTATGGTAATTTAATGAATATATATTGTAATTCCTAAATATATAAGTGTAGATTATGTTTTATGGTAATTTAATAAATATATATTGTAATTCCTAAATATAAAAGTGTAGATTATTTTTATGGTAATTTAATAAATATATATTGTAATTCCTAAATATATAAGTGTAGATTTATTTGTTAAAGATGAAATGAATTTCTGACGACTTTTGTTATATCTCCATGTACTTTTTAATAAATAATTTTGCTTTAGAGTAGTATAGTTTACATTGAACTCTTACAGTTGAATAATGCGGTTAGAGTTAAATTAAATGAATGCAGTTGAATAATGCGGTTAGGGTTAAACTAAATGAATACAGTTGAATAATGCGGTTAGGGTTATAAATGAATACAGTTGAATAATACGGTTAAGGTTAAACTAAATGAATACAGTTGAATAATGCGGTTAAGGTTAAACTAAATGAATACAGTTGAATAATGCGGTTTCTCATTGTACAGAGGGAACTGTTTTGACTAAATGAATGCAGATATTAAAACAGTTTGTGAATAAAGCAGATTTTATGACCGGATCAAAATGGTTCTAAAAAATACTAACAAGAATATATAATGACTTCTTTAACTGACTTCCTGTAATAAAATTTGTTTATTACTTTGTCAAAATCTAAAAACAAATAAATGCCGATCGACTGTTAGATTTATTATATTTTAGGCATCGTTCTTATATACAGTGTTTAATAATTATAATATAATATTAATATAATAATATAATTATTATATAATATTAATATAATAATATAATTATTATAATATAATATTAATATAATTATTATAATATAGTATTAATATAATTATATATATAAACTGAGGAAAAGTTATCACTAAAAATGAAATGTATTTGTTAAAATATTTACGAAAGAGATTAGTCTGTTTTTAACTAGAGACGTCATTCACGAAAGAAATGAGTCTGTTTTTAATTAGAGGCGTCATTATGAAAGAGATTAGCCTGCTTTTAACTAGAAGCGTCATTTATGAAAGAGATTAGTCTGTTTTTAACTAGAGGCGTCATTATGAAAGAGATAAGTCTATTTTTAACTAGAAGCATCATTTACGAAAGAGATGAGTCTGTTTTTAACTATTCTCACAGGTCATTTGAAGTCAAAGAAATGAACATAACGACCCTAATGAAGTAAGCATACTAGAGATCTTCTACAAGGGAAGTCACGGGCAGAACATTAATAATGAAGTAAGCATACTAGAAATCTACAAGGGAAGTCACGGGCAAAACGTTAGTAATGAAGTAAGCATACTAGAGATCTTCTACAAGGGAAGTCACGGGCAGAACATTAATAATGAAGTAAGCATACTAGAAATCTACAAGGGAAGTCACGGGCAAAACGTTAGTAATGAAGTAAGCATACTAGAGATCTTCTACAAGGGAAGTCACGGGCAAAACGTTACTTAGTAATGAAGTAAGCATACTAGAAATCTTCTACAAGGGAAGTCACGGGCAAAACATTAATAATGAAGTAAGCATACTAGAGATCTTCTACAAGGGAAGTCACGGGCAAAACGTTAATAATGAAGTAAGCATACTGCCTTGTTCAAGATGGAAAGACGGGCCTGTATTAGCTGACCTACTTACAAAGACATCCACCGTGAATGTAAATTTCTCTTCACTAAAATCACCCTGATCTACTGCCTTGTTCAAGATGGAAAGAAAGGCCTGTATTAGCTAACCTAGTTACAAAGACATCCACCGTGACTGTAAATCTCTCTTCACTAAAATCACCCTGATCTACTGCCTTGTTCAAGATGGAAAGAAAGGCCTGTATTAGCTAACCTAGTTACAAAGACATCCACCGTGACTGTAAATCTCTCTTCACTAAAATCACCCTGAATTATTACCTTGTCCAATGAAGCGTTTTCGTTTACAGCCATTATCGCAATAGCATCAGTCAAAGTGGACCAATCAGATGAATGGGACTTTCAATGCTGCAGTGGAGCCCTGAATATTTGCCAAAGTCTTGATCTACAGATTATGAGACAAAATAGCTAGCCACTTGACCTTCAGAAAGGTCAATGCTGTATATTTCCTGATCCTGATGGTCAGTGTTGTGTTGGTTGATTGCGATGGAACACCATGGCTGGTAGCCATGGCTACTTTAGTGAACTCTCTGTTTAGTTTCTGTGCCGTGTTTTAGTTCCTGTTCTAGTTTCTGTGTCGAGTTTATAGTTCCTGTTCTAGTTTCTGTGTCGTGTTTATAGTTCTTGTTCTAGTTTATGTGTCGTGTTTATAGTTCTTGTTCTAGTTTCTGTGTCGTGTTTATAGTTCTTGTTCTAGTTTCTGTGACGTGTTTATAGTTCTTGTTCTAGTTTCTGTGTCGTGTTTATAGTTCTTGTTCTAGTTTCTGTGACGTGTTTATAGTTCTTGTTCTAGTTTCTGTGACGTGTTTATAGTTCTTGTTCTAGTTTCTGTGTCGTGTTTATAGAAAATAGAAAATAGGCATATCATAGCATTCTGAATTAAAATGCCTATTTTCTATTTTAATTCTGAATGCTATAATATGCCTATTTTCTTCTTTTAATTCAGAATGCTATGATATGCTTATTTGCAATTTTAATTAATAAGTCAGAATCCTATGATAACAAGTTTATTTGTAAAGTGTTTGTGAGTTCAAGGTAGACAGAAGGATGTACAAAAATAGTTCGTCTTGACTGAGGGTGAGTGAATGGTGAGTGAAGGGTGAGTGAAGCAGAGATCAATGGGATGAGCAGTGAGTAGGAAGGGCGGCCATTGCTGTTGTTTGTTGGAAACCGTTAGGCACAAACAGGTACGTATGATGTGCAGTGAAGCGTGTCTTCGTTCAAAAAAAGGATGAAAAAAAGTTGAGTGCAACACCGGCCGTACCCGTTTCACGTACCCTTATTGATGGTGATGAGACATCGGCTTTCTGTGACCTTAGTGACCTGCACTTTCGAAGCATCTAACACTCCACTGAGACCTTGAGATGTACACCACTATGTTGCCAACATGCACGTGAGCTACGGACGCGTAGCTCTATTAAAACAGCAGATAGTAGCCAGCCAGACAACAGTTAGTCAGATACAGCCAGATAACTAATAGACAGATTTTGTCAAAAATAGCCAATTAACACCCAGATACAGACATAACAGTCGGCCACATTCAGCCAGATAACAGTCAGACATATGTAACCAGATACAGCCAGACAACAGTTAGTTAGATAACTAATAGATAGATTTTGTCAAAAATAGCCAATTAACACCCAGATACAGGCATAACCGTCGGCCACATTCAGCCAGATAACAGACATATGTAACCAGATACAGCCAGACAACAGTTAGTTAGATAACTGATTTTGTCAGAGACAGGCAATTAACACCCAAATATAGATAGACATAACAGTCGGCCACATTCAGCCAGATAACAGTCAGCCATATGTAACCAGATACATCCAAACATAGCCAAACTAGATCAGCCAATTAGATAATCCAAAATACAGCCAAACTATATCAGCCAACTAGATACATATAAACACAGCCAAACTAGATGCAACCAGCTTGATACAGCCAAACCAGGTACAACCAACTAGATACAACCAAATACAGCCAAACCAGGTACAACCAACTAGACACAACCAAATACAGCCAAATCAGGTACAACCACCTAGACACAACCAAATACAGCCAAATCAGGTACAACCACCTAGACACAACCAAATACAGCCAAACCAGGTACAACCACCTAGACACAACCAAATACAGCCAAATCAGGTACAACCAACTAGACAACCAAATACAGCCAAACTAGATCAGCTCGGCTTAAGTCAACACCATAAAGTCTTATGTATGATGTAGGATGCTGCGTTCTAATCAGTAAAATTAATTCTATAATTTACAACTTTTATTACCTGTTCAATTTTCTACCTCAGTATAATTAATTCTATAATTAACAACTTGTATTACTTTTTCAATTTTCTTTACCATTATTTACACTTCCCATTAAATTCAAACGTAAAACTTTGATCTTAGCGTATCACTCATTTGTTATTCATATCTCAGAGTTCATTGGTTGTCATAGCAAGAGGACACAACTTTTGCTGAGGTCATATCTCAGAGTTCATTGGTTGTCATAGCAAGAGGACACAACTTTTGCTGAGGTCATAGCTCAGTGTTCATTGGTTGTCATAGCAAGAGGACACAACTTTTGCTGAGGTCATATCTCAGTGTTCATTGGTTGTCATAGCAAGAGGACACAACTTTTGCTGAGGTCATATCTCAGAGTACATTGGTTGTCATAGCAAGAGGACACAACTTTTGCTGAGGTCATATCTCAGAGTTCATTGGTTGTCATAGCAAGAGGACACAACTTTTGCTGAGGTCATATCTCAGTGTTCATTGGCTGTCATAGCAAGAGGACACAACTTTTGCTGAGGTCATATCTCAGAGTTCATTGGTTGTCATAGCAAGAGGACACAACTTTTGCTGAGGTCATATCTCAGTGTTCATTGGCTGTCATAGCAAGAGGACACAACTTTTGCTGAGGTCATATCTCAGTGTTCATTGGTTGTCATAGCAAGAGGACACAACTTTTGCTGAGGTCATATCTCAGTGTTCATTGGTTGTCATAGCAAGAGGACACAACTTTTGCTGAGGTCATATCTCAGTGTTCATTGGTTGTCATAGCAAGAGGACACAACTTTTGCTGAGGTCATATCTCAGTGTTCATTGGTTGTCATAGCAAGAGGACACAACTTTTGCTGAGGTCATATCTCAGTGTTCATTGGTTGTCATAGTAAGAGGACACAACTTTTTGAGGTCATATCTCAGTGTTCATTGGCTGTCATAGCAAGAGGACACAACTTTTGCTGAGGTCATAGCTCAGTGTTCATTGGTTGTCATAGCAAGAGGACACAACTTTTGCTGAGGTCATAGCTCAGTGTTCATTGGCTGTCATAGCAAGAGGACACAACTTTCTGAGGTCATATCTCAGAGTACATTGGTTGTCATAGCAAGAGGACACAACTTTCTGAGGTCATATCTCAGTGTTCATTGGCTGTCATAGCAAGAGGACACAACTTTTGCTGAGGTCATATCTCAGTGTTCATTGGCTGTCATAGCAAGAGGACACAACTTTTGCTGAGGTCATATCTCAGTGTTCATTGGTTGTCATAGTAAGAGGACACAACTTTTGCTGAGGTCATAGTTCAGTGTTCATTGGCTGTCATAGCAAGAGGACACAACTTTTGCTGAGGTCGTTAATAAAACGTTCTCGTCCGTTCAGTTTTTATTTCTATGTTACTCTTATCTCTGGCGTTTAACTGTAATTGCAGTGTATATGGCATTACTACAGTTCAGTTTTTATTTCTGTGTTACTCTTATCTCTGGCGTTTAACTGTAATTGCAGTGTATATGGCATTACTACAGTTCAGTTTTTATTTCTATGTTACTCTTATCTCTGGCGTTTAACTGTAATTGCAGTGTATATGGCATTACTACAGTTCAGTTTTTATTTCTATGTTACTCTTATCTCTGGCGTTCGACTGTTATTGCAGTGTGTATGGCATTACTACAGTTCAGTTTTTAGCAGCGCTTGGAGTCACGTGTTTCTG
The DNA here is from genome assembly GCA_028829895.1 of Sinotaia quadrata. Classification (NCBI taxonomy): domain Eukaryota; kingdom Metazoa; phylum Mollusca; class Gastropoda; order Architaenioglossa; family Viviparidae; genus Sinotaia; species Sinotaia quadrata. The sequence goes on along the minus strand of CM054178.1, from coordinate 626,394 downwards.
TTGCAATTTGACGTTTCTGTTAATAGATTGTGCAATGAATTCTCCCCTATGTCTGGATATGGATGAAACGTTTTCGCGCGCCTTGTCAGTTAATGTTACTGGGTGGGAGACTTCCACCGATATCGAGCGCAGAGGAGGGAGTGGTAGGATGGGTGGAGGCAGGATTTGGAGCTAATCCGAGCAGTGACGTCAGTCTTTCTGATTAAGTGTACGTCAGTATAGACATTACGTCCTGCAAGTAGTAAAATGATTGGGTAAACTTTGTGTGTGTGTGTGTGTGTGTGTGTGTGTGTGTGTGTGTGTGTGTGTGTGTGTGTGTGTGTGTGTGTGTGTGTGTGAATGAGTGAGTGAGTGAGTGAGTGAGAGAGAGTCTAAAAATTATTTCCTGATTTCCTGCTTTTACTTTGGGTTTTCTTTTCTTTTCTTTTTATGAGGGAGAGAAGAGGCCATCAATACTTTACAGAAATAAGAGAGACAAAAGATGAAGTGGAAATACAAAGTGGATTAAATATGAAGACTTAAGACTATGATGTAACGTCTTTTTTTGCCATGGGTCCAGGTAGGAGTGTCCGCTGGCTGAGGTTGCAAGAAAGCATGGCTGTCGATGCTAACAACTAAAGAATAAGTCTTAGCATTGAACCTTGCAAACATTTTACACTTTCAATTCGCGTTAATGACTGGGAAAAGCATTGAACCTTGCAAAAACTTTACACTTTCAATTCGCGTTAATGACTGGGAAAAGCATTGAACCTTTCAAAAACTTTACACTTTCAATTCGCGTTAATGACTGGGAAAAGCATTGAACCTTGCAAAAACTTTACACTTTCAATTCGCGAAAATGACTGGGAAAAGCATTGAACCTTGCAAAAACTTTACAGTTTCAATTCGCGATAATGACTGGGAAAAGCATTGAACCTTGCAAAAACTTTACAGTTTCAATTCGCGATAATGACTGGGAAAAGTATTGTAATGCAAGCAGGTATCCTTTCCTTTTGTGTTGCGTCACAGCCTGCGCTAAATCGTCACCGATGACGAGCTCGAGTCGGTTGTCGACAAAACCCAATACCACAACAAACTAAATGAGACCCATGGCTTATCAACTGGGAACAGTGGTGTAGTTCTTCTCTGTTTATGAGCAACGACAACAAACACGCATTACAAGTCATCTCAGTCGATAATGTTATCAATGAGTTACAGCAAATCATCGGTCAGGACTGTGTGCATGCAGGTCACAAAGTTCAATTGCAGGTGTTTCTTCCCAATACCGATCTTCCGGCAAGACTTTAAAAATCTAATAGAAAACAGTTCTATGTACGACACGCGCGCACACATACACACACAGATATGGATGGATGGATTTGGACGGACATAGATGGATGGATAGATGGATAGATAGATAGATAGATAGATAGATAGATAGATAGATAGATAGATAGATAGATAGATAGATAGATAGATAGATAGATAGATAGATAGATAGATAGATAACAAATGAACTATAAATTTCGTTTAGGAGCGCAATCAACACGAATCGAGCGCATGCAGTTTTTTTGAGTAGTTACGTTTTGAGTAGTTACGTTTTGAGTAGTTACGAAAAAAATACACATTTATGATAATTATTGCAAACTAACGCTGTGTTTATTTTTCTTATTACCCGTATGTAAAACTCTCTCTCTATCCATCTCACAATCGCTTGCTCTCCACACTGATATGCCCAATAATCACTCTGAGACATAGCGACGCCTGTTTTAAACGTTCATGTTACTATTTCTGTCTGTTGCGGATTACGGTATTTAAATCTCGATCATTTAATCGATGAAAGGTTGCAATGTTCTAGTTTAACATTTGATGTGATGAAAGGTTGCAATGTTCTAGTTTAACATTTAATCGATGAAAGGTTGCAATGTTCTAGTTTAACATTTGATGTGATGAAAGGTTGCAATGTTCTAGTTTAACATTTAATCGATGAAAGGTTGCAATGTTCTAGTTTAACATTTGATGTGATGAAAGGTTGCAATGTTCTAGTTTAACATTTAATCGATGAAAGGTTGCAGTGTTCTAGTTTAACATTTGATGTGATGAAAGGTTGCAATGTTCTAGTTTAACATTTGATGTGATGAAAGGTTGCAATGTTCTAGTTTAACATTTGATGTGATGAAATGACTGTTCATTCTAATCTGTTTTCTTTAAGGAACGTATCATTGGATTGGAACAAACTTCTCAGTAGAAACCTAGTCCCCTCCATCCACAGATTTATTTTTTTAAAAGTAAGTCATGAAAGAATAAACTTTGTTTTCTAAAGCTTTAAGGTTAATTACTGATTAGTTTTCAGATTACAGTTCTTCTATGTGAACACCAGATAGGCAAAAAGTTAATCCAGTTCAACACTATTCATTTAGTCGCGCATCGCTAATAGGGCTATCTATCTATCTATCTATCTATCTATCTATTCTCTCCCACTTAGTCGTGTGTGAATGTACAGCTCTGTGTGTACGTGCTCGTTTGCGATTGCTTACCAAAGGGAAACAATTCCGCTTGAAGCTCTACGATCATCTGGTACCAAACTGTCTAATGAAACGTGTCGCAAACATTGCTGGATATATGATTGGTAGGATTTTATGGTAAGGCTGATTGTAGGATTGATCAATGTTAAGATTTTGATAAGGCTGATGATCGATTGACTGGCAGGATTTATGATAATGCTGGTGAATTGATTAATCAGTCATAGACGTTTTGGTGAAACTGTTGTAGGATTGATTCTTATTTCACTTTCACTGTGACTACTACTTATTACGTAGCAATTGTTTCTTATTTCACTTTCACTGTGTTGAGTACATTTTCTTATTTGTTAATTACACCTCTATTTCTTATTTCACTTTCACTGTGTTGAGTACATTTTCTTATTTGTTAATTACACCTCTATTTCTTATTTCACTTTCACTGTGTTGAGTACATTTTGTTATTTGTTAATTACATCTCTGTTTCTTATTTCACTTTCACTGTGTTGAGTACATTTTCTTATTTGTTAATTACACCTCTATTTCTTATTTCACTTTCACTGTGTTGAGTACATTTTGTTATTTGTTAATTACACCTCTGTTTCTTATTTCACGTTCACTGAGTTGAATACATTTTGTTAATTGTTAATTACATCTCCACTTGTGTATTTACACAAAGAAGGAGATATGCATGCTAAATTGGGGTGGGTGGGTAATTACACAAAGAAGGAGATATGCATGCTAAATGGGGGGGGGGAGGAGGAGGCATAATTTTAATTTTTCTAAAAGTCAGACAACTGCATATTTTGGGAATTGTCCCCCCCCCCCCCAAGCTGAAAGAGAGTGTGTGGGCCAGAATTTCTAACTATCAAGAAGTACTCGAACTTGCAAGTGGGGATATGAATTCTAAATCGGTAACGCTCAGAAACGGGGTGGAAATAAATTAATTGACCGTTAATGTCTCTGAGGCCTAATCAAGTTTCTCTGTCTGCAAATTAAGAAAACCTGTATGGGCGGGATTAAGTAGATTAGGGGTTTAAGTAGCTAATCTGTTAAATTGCCCATCATAAATACCAATCCATGCACAGTGCTTTCTATAACATTGTGGCGTGAAATCAGCACCCACTCCGATATTAACATTGTAGAAAAATGCGTGAACAAAAATGATGCTGCATTCCAGAGCTATGTAAACTATTCAGCTCACACGTGATAACACGTTGTTTTTAGCAAATATATAATAGTACTCATTAATTTTTTAAAATAAAATTTTCTTGTAAAGCATTGTACACAAAGGTGCTGGTGCGACCACAGTCATGAAATAACCCTGTGTATTGTTATAACTGATGAATTAAGAAAAAGTCTTGCTTGGAAAGTATCTAACAGACAACATGCGTATAGCAGAAAATGCATGGGTTTTCTTTTTATTTACTTTTTAGTTTTGTTTTGTTTTTGATAGTCAGATTGAAATATTACAGGGCTATTCTTTTTTTTTTTCTAAAGCAAACAAATAATAATGAGAAGTTACGTTGCTGGTTAGTTAATCACAAAAAAATAAAAACAAAAACAAATATTGGGAGGGGAGGGAGAAAAGCGCGAGTCACACTATCTTGATTTCCGGTTCCTACCATCATCACGTGTTCTGTCTTTTGCATGACACTTTAAGAACAACGTCTGTTTCTAATGTGTCTTGCCATTGCTTAATCAGTCACAAATGCCTAACATATGTCTTGCCATTGCTTAATTAGTCACAAATGCCTAACAAATGTCTTGCCATTGCTTAATTAGTCACAAATGCCTAACAAATGTCTTGCCATTGCTTAATTAGTCACAAATGCCTGACAAATGTAGGCCCTATACTCCGTATACTGCTTTCGAGTGAAATATAGTCCCGAGTACCTATTCTTGTCACTAACCGTATAAATGACCACCATACAGGGAATATACTGACCACTACACAAATGTATACATTGACCACCACATCAGGTATATACTGACCACTACACAAATCTATACATTGACCACCGCAAGAGGCATATACTGACCACCACATGAGATCTACACTAACCACCACATGAGGTCTACACTGACCACCATATGAGGTCTACACTGACCACCATATGAGGTATACACTGACAATCACACTAGTCATATACGAACCACCACATGAGGTCTACACTGACCAACACATCGGGTATACAAAGGATTGTGGCACGCAGGAATATTGACTATGACCCCAAGCAGGTATATAGAAATAAAAAATGCCATTCGCAAACTAATCGACCATTGCTAACTAGATGGTCAAACTAAAGGTCATTTGCCCCAGCCGCATTCCCAGTGACTGCTGATAATGGCCCGACGATTGAAGATTAACGGCTCGACCAGTGCAAAATAGTGTACATTGAGCAACAAAGTTACGCAGAATGCGAAACAAAAAATGTCAGATACATTGTACGGTATCAAAAATTGTCACTCTCTCGCAGAGTGAAGACAGAACAAGATCAAAATGTGACCATGTATTATTATTATTATTAAATTTTGGCGATCTTACTAAATATACCTCTCAAATCAAACACCGTACACTCGAGGAAGATATAACGAATCCGGTGGAATACTGAGTACTGGGTATAGGGCACAGGCCTATTGTTGACACAAAGGACGCCTGCGGATTCGATTACACCTGGCTAAGAAAACGTCAGCGGATAAAGGCAGAGTAGAAAAACATTGCGGATTATCACCTGTACGTATGAGACGTTACTTCATGTGGGTGAAAGATAAGCTTTCAGTGTAATCGCACGACCACTCATCCGGAAATGGGACAAAGACTGTAAGTACATGAGACAGGACTTTTAAGTTCATGGTACAAAGACTTAAGTTCATGGTACAAAGACTGTAAGTTCATTGGACAAAGACTGTAAGTTCATGGGACAAAGACTAAGCTCATTGGACAAAGACTGTAAGCTCATGAGACAGGACTGCCAGCTCACGAGACAGGACTTTTAAGTTCATGGAACAAAGACTGTAAGTACATGGAACAAAGACTGTAAGTACATGGGACGAAGCTGTAAGTTCATGGGATAAAGACTGTAAGTTCATGGGATAAAGACTGTAAGTTCATGGACGAAGACTGTAATTTCATAATACAGGACTAACAGTCATGGGACAGGAACAAAGGCTGTAAGTTCTTGAGACAAAACTTTTAAGTTCATGAGACAAAACTTTTAAGTTCATAAGAAATTAAGAACAAACGAAGGAAGTATGGTTAATGCTGACTTTGTACTGATGTCAAGAGAAACACTTGTCAATTTCCGGGTGGATTTGATTTTTATCTACTTCAACCCTTTTCAGTGCTAGATTTTAAACACACCCCTCTCCCCACCTACCCAGATGAGAGCTTTTGCAGTATTTTATCTGTGCACTCTAGTTGCTCAGGCCTAACGTAAAAAGTGCATCACACGGCTTACAAAGTCGCAAAACATTACTGAAAGCAGATTAAAAGCCTTTTGACTCTGGGCTGCAAGTCTCCTTTGAACTTCTAGCTGATCTTGCACAGGGGCACAACGCGGGGAAAGAGAGAGAGAGAGAGAGAGAGAGAGAGAGAGAGAGAGAGAGAGAGAGAGAGAGAGAGAGAGAGAGAGAGAGAGAGAGAGAGGGAGATTTCTGAAAAGAGAGAAGATGCGGGTGGTTGTTATGGAGGATTTTGTGGGTGCTGTTTTGCCTAGACGTGTCAGTGACCTACTCTTTCTAATTATTATCAGGGTATCGAATCCTAGCCACTCTTCGGCGCGAGAGGTTTCGTGTCCGACCTTCTGAACAACCGCTTGTCCCTCCACTGAAACCTAATTACAATCTTCACAATAACTCTAATCGGAAGGGTTTCTTACGCCAACCCTTGTACGAGAAATAATTTATCTGGCGGGATGAAGAAATACGATTGCCTGTTTTAAAACCTTACTGCAAGTGGCTCGGTCGACTTCAAGTAGCGTAGTGTGTGTTTGGAGAGAGAAAGAGCGAGCACTGATTTTGATGCCAGTCGGACGTGTGTGTGTGTGTGTGTGATTCTTTCATAATTTTTTTCACTGTCCGATATTAAACACGGAAACCCGTTTTAACTTTATCGTTACAGCTTTGCGCTCCTCGCAATTCGCCATGTATGTACTCGGCGCCAAATGCGCTGCATGCATTATTTTACTAACGCACAATGCAACCGACACGAGTGTGACCCGACATTCCACACACCTAGGCCTCGATAAGAACTCGAGTCATTCACCCATGGCTCAATGGTGATGGTGTCTCAGTAAATTCGGGGGCACATTGCATTTTCGCTGTAATATAGCACTGATAGGAAGGAAACGCGACGAGCTGCCAAAGAATGCCGAGCATAAATGGTACCGTCTTTGAAGTATTGAACTCGTCAAACTGTTTGGTCATGTGATCATTTACCCCCATCCCGTCCACTCACAACTTCCCAGCCAGGCTGTTCGTTTTCCCTCCCTTGCACAGTGTAGAAAAAGATCAAAGAGTTATCGGTGCACGCAAATCGTTTTGTTTTCCATTTCTTTTTGTTGGTGTGATTATAATAGACTGTTCAGAATGCTATAGTTATTGTACACTTTAAATGTAAAATACGAGGAAAAAATATGCAAATGATACCACATATCAAACAGCTGTGGGAGGGAAAAGGTCACGGTAATATTCTGTAACTGATTAAGACACAACAGCCATTTTGAAGTCAGGCATCAAGACACGATCGAAATGGGGGGATACGTACAAATCGCAGGCTTCGAGCCCGCAGCGTCGGTAAAACCAGGACCTCGATGTCTTTGACAGACATCTACTGATGTAGACACCTAATGGAAAAAATCAAAGTGCCACTGGACAGCGGGCGGTGATTATACCTGTCGAAGCCAGTCGTCGCGCGTTGTCGTCTGCCGAGTTTGCCAAGTAGTTGTGACTCAAACGTTTTTAACGAAAGGCTGGTGCTAGGCGAACGTGAGTACAGCGAGATTAAAAAAAAAAAGAATATATTGGTATATTCTTTCGCTCCGTTCAACTAGAGATATGTCTGTTGATTACGATCCGTTGTGACAATAGCGTAGACTTCTTTGTTTTTGTAAGGAGTCCTAACAATCAAAATGGAAATGTTTGAACAATTCAAATGCCCGAGCTGTGACGAATCTGTAACGTACGTCTCGTTCACAATATTCCGGGTGAGAAGGACACGATCTCGGGGCGACACAGTGGAATTAGCCAAGTGGACATTTCTGTTTGTGCTAGCGTTGTGGTGTATTACAATCACAGACGCTATGGAAGCGCATATTTCAGTCTCGGATCCGGGTGGATTGATCGTCTTCAATGCCTCGTTAGGTCCAGGCTGGACGTACCGGGTGGAATATTACAAGAATAGATCTTCGAATTATGCATTTCTGGAACTGGACTCCAGCACTGGAGTTTTATATTGGAGAGGAAATGTAAAGTGTTTAAATCTTCGAGACAATCCTATACATGTAAACATTATCTCAAGTACTTGGCATATCTTGTCAACAACTGTTGTGAACGTTACTGAACTGCCTTATTCAATATTTGTTCACGGTTGTGAAACGACTATCAAAAGTAGAAAACCAGACGTTGATGTTCACAAGATCTCTGTTGGTGTGAATATAGGACCATCACAGTGTATTCAGCCTCTGACTCACTTACTTGGATTAACGGATTTTATTCCAATCAATCTTCGTCAGTGTATGATAGATGTAGATAAGATTTTGTCATCACCTCTTGTAGCAGATGATAGACTTGTGTTTTCGTCTGCTGTAAAAATTTGCTTTAATAATGGCAGCTTCTCTGTAGACTTTGCTTTGTCTCTCATGTGTGACTCTGCTCAGCTGTTTCATTTGCCATTTCGACTTACAATGCATCCCTATTTAAACAAACAAGCACATAGACGATATAGACGAGCAGCAAACAACAGACCTAAATTCAGTCCTACAGCATATACAGAAAATGTGAAAGAAGAGCAACCTCCTGGTGTTCAGGTTGTCACTATCACTGCCACCGACACCGACACAGAGGGAGCAGGTACGCTGACATACACCATGGCTTCAACACGAGATGATCGAAGCCAGAGCATGTTTGCTATTAACCCTTTAACAGGTACTATTAATACAACCCAGAAATTAGACCGAGAGTTCATCAAAGCACACTACTTTATAGTCATTGCTACTGACCATGGTGTCCCACCAGAATCAGCTAGTGCATCACTGACCATCATAGTGGATGATGTCAATGACCATGCACCAAGATTTGATCAGGATATATACAGCATTAACTTTTCTGAGGGTCAAGTGGTTGGCTACCCTGTTCTCACAATTCAGGCTACAGATCAAGACTTTGGCAAGAATGCAGAACTTCGCTACAGCATTGCAAACCCCGAAGCCCCTAATGATGCATTTATGATAGATCCTGTGACTGGAGCTATTACAACAATGGCTATATTGGACCGCGAAAAACTGAGCAGCTTCCGTCTTTTAATACAGGCAGTAGATCAGGGTGATGTCCTCAGTGAAAGGAGATCTTCTACAGCAACAGTGATTATCCAGATTACTGATGAGAATGATAATTCTCCAATTTTTTCACAGCAGTCTTATCAGGTGACTGTTAGAGAGGACCAGAATGTCAGTTTAACTGTCCCAATAATTCAGGTAAATGCTACAGATGCAGATGCAGGAAAAAATGCAGAAATACAGTACCAGCTATCAGGAAATAATTTGCAAAAATTCAGGATTGATCCAGTGAATGGAAAATTGTTTTTAATAGAGCAACTTAACTATGAGGAAACTCAGGAATTTAGTCTTACTGTTCGAGCAGAAGATCAGGGTACTCCTTCAAAACGTACATCTGTAACCATCCTTGTGAGAGTTTTAGACATTAATGATAATCCTCCAAAATTTATCTTAGATGTGTACGAAGGCATGGTCACAGAGAACGTTGACGTAGATACTAGTATTCTTCAGGTTCAAGCATTTGATGCTGACAGTGGCGTAAATTCACAGTTGACATATTCATTTGTAGGTGAAGGATCCAATTCATCTTTGCCATTTGTCATTGACTCAAAGTCAGCTTGGATAAGAACTAGTGGCAACATAGATAGAGAAACCAGGTCTGTCTACAATTTGAAAATCAAAGCAGTCGATAATGGAATCCCTCAGCTTTCTGCCACCACAAGTGTAGTCATCACTGTAAGAGACATAAATGATAATGCACCAATTTTTCAGTCAAGGGCTTATGATGCATCAGTTTCTGAAGAGGCAAGAATTGGAGAAGAGGTGGTTCGTGTTTTAGCTGTTGATCTTGATGACAGTGAGAATGCCCGTGTCGTTTATGCTATCACTGATGGGAATTTAGGTGAATCCTTTCAGATGGGGCAAAGTTTAAATGAAGGTGTTATTTCTGTCCATAAACAGCTGGATGCTCGTCAGTTCAACAGGTTTACTCTCACAGTTTCAGCTACTGATTCAGGTGGAAGGAAAGACACAGTTCAGGTATTCATCAATGTAACAGACACAAACCGAAATGCACCAGAATTTCAAGGCACTCCATACCATTTTAATGTTCAGGAAAATATTGCTATTGGTACAAGTGTGTTTAAAGTCAATGCAATAGATAAAGACAGGGGAGAAAATGCTCGAATTACATACTCTATGGATCCCGGTATATCAGCTTTTGCAATTGACCCAAATAATGGTGTAATTTCCACTCGTGCCCCTTTGGATCGAGAAAGTGTCCCAGCATACACACTTAAAGTAACTGCCACTGATAATGGTAAACCACAGCTGATGGATACTGAAGTTATTGATGTGACCATTGATGATCAGAATGATAACAAACCAGAGTTTACAGAAATTACCTACAATGGACATATTGCTGAAGATGCTTTACCTGGGGAAAGAGTGCTGCGGATTACTGCTACTGATCGTGACAAAGATTCTAATGGACAGGTGATATATACTTTTGATAAAGGGAATGATGGCAGTGGTGACTTCAGCATTGACAGTGCTCTAGGGTGGATTCGTGTGGCAAAAAATCTTGACAGGGAGAGAATCCCAAGCTATGAGCTAGTTGCATTTGCTGTTGACAGGGGCCTCAATCCACAGTCATCATCTGTTATCATTCGAATAAAGATTGATGATGTAAATGACAATCATCCTCAGTTTGAAGCTGAAGAAATCAATGTTTACATAACAGAGAATAGTCCAATAGGATCCACAGTTGCTCAAATTACTGCCACAGATCCAGATGAAGGCCTCAATGCATTAGTTGAGTATTCCTTTGAGGGTGGGGCTGATGTGGACTCTTTTCAATTGTCAGGTAGGAAAGGGGACCCTGCTACCATCACAACACTAGTCAACTTGGATTATGAGTCTGGGAAGAAAAAGTATGAAATAATTCTTAGAGCTGCATCTGACACTCAGTTTTCAACAGCAAAAATTTTCATTAACGTTCGTGATGTTAATGACAACGCACCCATATTAAAGGATTTTTTAATTATCTATAACAACTTTGGAGGCAGTTTTCCAATTGGGCCGATTGGACGTATTCCAGCATCTGACCCTGATGTCTCAGATCAGGAGCTCCTGTCTTATCAGATTTTATCTGGCAATGAGGCAAGTCTCCTGTATCTGAATAGTTCAACAGGGCAGATAACTCTTGATTCTCGCCTAAACTCAGATGTACCTAGAAATGGAACATTTCAGGTCAGCGTGTCAGGTATGTTGTGCATTGTTTTATGTAAAGAATTAAGATTTTAAAAATGTCTTTTAAAACATTTTTATGATTTTTTTTTTTGCATTAGACACATGGGAGTTTTGATGAAAGGTACTGAAAATGATATACATATACTAGCATAATTCTAAAAATGTTTAAAAGTTCAATTTAATTTTTGTATACAGGATCAGAAATCTAACACATATCCCAGATTTTAGCTTTTAATTGAATCAGCATAACTTTAATAAACAAATTATTCAAGAGTTAAAAGAGTGTTTTAAATAGTTCAGAGATAGTGAGAATGAATTGGGTGTAATTACAATGATACTGTTACCCTACCTCTACCTTCATTTATTATTAAAGCATTTATAAACAGTATGAAAAATTATAGAATAATGCTACCAGTACCAGCAAAAGTATAGTGTTATTAAGATGGTTTCTGACATTTTAGAAGACCATTTTTAAAATGAAAGATTACAAATGCTAAAATAAAGTTAAACAATCTCTCAGAACAGGCAAAACATGAAAATTTTTTGCCACTTCTGGTCATATACAGAGATACTTCCATAATTTATAAATGACATCATAAAAGGTGAAATTTTCATTTTTGCAAATAATTACTTGAAATATTACATTTTCCTAATTAACTATGAACCAAGTTTTTAACTTTTATACATGTATCTGCTTTTAATTGTTAAATTGAAATATACAATAATACACAGCACATTGCTCATAAATATGATTTAAAATCATGAAGGTATGGTCTTACAGTTACACAAAAATGTAATGTCATATTATAAACCATGACATGACACGACACTGCAGAAGAAACCAACTAGATGTTCCCCTCTCAAAAGAACGCCAAATATTTCTCTACTGTAATTATTACTGGTAAATACATCTCACATCTGTCATTTTGGAGCCTTAATTAATTAATAATGAGTTAATGAACTTAATCATTGAAAAATATTTCACAACTCAATAAAAATGTTTGCCTACTTTAAATTGTTACAAAGCAGGCTTGTTGTCTTTGGAACCATAATCATCTGGAGATTTCCCAAAAAAAAAAACAAAAATGTTTTGACTGTAAATTATTACAAATCAGAACTGTTGCCTTTTGGAGACATAATCATTAATAGTAATACTAAAATAATAGAGTTTCCCCAAGAAACTCCCAAATACTGACAGTGACACTGTAAATTATTACAAATCAGAACTGTTGCCTTTGGGAGACATAATCATTAATAGAGTTTCCCCAAGAACCTCCCAAATATTGACACTGCAAATTATTATGCATCTCACATCATTCATCTCTGGATCCATAATTTTATAGAGACTTTTCCCTTCAAAACCAAAATGTTTCCTCACTAAATTATTACTGATAAATAATCTCACATCTGTTGTTTTTGGAGCCACATTTTCTTTATTTTATTTTTTTTAAATAGATTTGTATTATTATTGTTATTATCCTGCTTTTAACTAATTTAAGAATAAAATACAATTTACACTCTAAAGCAGTAGTACTTTGTGACACAAAAATGCAGCATTTGCATGTTTAACAAAAAGCCAATATTTTTCACAGTTAGTCTTTTGTACATGTTTACAAGTAAAATATACTTTTGAAATGGAGCAGAGAGAAAATTGAAAACCTGCAGCACATGGACACACTGAAACTAAACAAAATGAACAGAGTTTGATTTTTGTATTTATATTTGTTTCTCCTGCAAGCAACTGTGCTAACCAGGCCCATGTATAAAATGCATTTTGTTCTTTTATGTAAAATTTAAGAACTTTTTTAGTGTGTGCCTTTTCTAGTTTTGTAGTGAATACAGTGTCATTCATAAGAGATGCACTATAACAACACTATACAGATAGAGTGGGTTGATTGGTCTGCAGCTAAAAACAAGTCTCGCCATTGCACATTTATCACTGAGCTAACTGCACCTGCACATCATCTCATATAGAGTTGTAGGGCTCCAGAAATGAATTAGCCAACAGACGAATAATAAGCTGTCAGTGTCTACTCTCCATGACATACTAGTACGAGGGTCCACTAGTACGGCACTAGTCTGCTTGTGATAATTGGATAATCAAGACTCCATAATATAACTTAATTTCCTTTATTTGCACTTTTATCTAATTTTCTAAGTTAAAACTTTTCTTTTATAGAATTGGCATTGTACGTTAGAGATAAGAAACTTTTGAAAGTGGTCAGTAGGCAATACATTCAAGGGGGAATAATTTTATTTAGAAATTTTTTATAAAGTTGTTAACAACAATGTTAATTAGCTTTCCCTTCTTTCCACCTTTATGAAGTAGATGTACCAAATCAGCATTTGTGTATGAAAAGTTATTTTTACCACCACCACCACAAGAAATAGAATTAAAATATTTTTAAGAAATAAACGTTACTTGCATTAGAAAAGTTGGTAATTGAAAATTTTTGTTCGATTAAGCTGCATATTCTTGCAGATGAAATGAAAATATTAATCTAAATTTTATAAACATTTGTTAATATTTTTGTTAAAACACTTTATGTTTATCTCATTTCTAAATTGGAACAACAGAGAACTGACACATGAATGTAAAAAAAAAAATTAACCTCAAACTTGACCTTGATAGCGACTACAACAAGAACTGTACTAACCACCAGATAATGATATTATACAAATCACACTCCAGTGATAGCAATTACTGCAAGTACCCCCTACTTGAGTACTTCACCAACCTCCAGCTGATAATACTCAGATAATTTGAGAAATAATTTTTGCACCTGCTGTCTCTTTTTAAGTTTTTTCTAAATAGGCATTTGACACAAAACTCGGTGAACATATACGTTAATTACTATTACAGTATTAGTATAACAAGTATTAGTTTTGTTTTATTATTACTAGTATTACATTGCAAGCATATGGTGAACAGTACATGCTCATTGCTATTAGTATTATTATTAGTTTTACAAGTATTAGTTTTGTTTTATTATGACATTGCAAGCATATGGTGAACAGCCCATACTGTTTGTATTATTTTATTAGACTGAACAGCGCATATTAGATTACAGACACTGAACAGCATATACTGTTACTTGTGTTAGTAATAAGTATTACAGTAATAGCACATACTGTTATTTGTTAATATTACTTTATTAGATTACAGACACTGAACAGCATATACTATTAGTGTTAGTAATAAGTATTACAGTTTACACTGAATAGCACATACTGTTAATATTACTTTATTAGATTACATGAAATGACTGGTACATAACTGTTACAAGTGTTAGTTTTAGATTACATGAAATGATTGGTACATACTGTTACAAGTGTTAGTTTTAGATTACATGAAATGACTGGTAATGGTATATACTGTTAGTATTACTTTATAAGATTACTTGCTAATAATATTAACAATGATTACAAGAAGACAGTGGAATGGTACATACTGTTAATATTACTATATTAAAGTTTTAAACTGCAAGCATTTAATGAATGATAAAATATTAGTATTACTATTACTTTATTCAACTGCAAGCATGTAATGAATGATAAAAATTAAAATACTAGTACAGTAGTAGTATTACTTTATTCAAACACAAGCATGCAATGAATGATAAAATACTATTGTACAATAGTCATAGTGTCATGTTTGACGCACTTTTGGTTTTCAAACAAATGCCCTGAGTAGCACCTTCCATTGACATAGCTCATTCAGACATATGACTTAGTAAAATGACTATAATTTCAGTCCAAACTAGAAACTGAAACTTCAAAGTAAGAAACTAGAATCATGTACCAATAAACATGCAATGAAAATTTCAACTAAGTGGGTTTTTCGTACATATTTTTATCTTATTTTTAATTGCACATTACTGGTCTCTGAAATAGTCATCATTAAAAACAAATGCAACTTGCAGTAAATTTACATCCATTTTTCATTCATGCATTTCAATAAAAATTACAATTTAAATTTCACTTCTCAGGCATTAAGCTTTACTTCTGAGGAAGGGTGTTTTAGACTCATCTGTTTAATTGTCTGAGTGTCACCTTAGCTCACAACAAGGTCTGCTCCTAGCCAAGACATGTTATGAGGTCAAACTGTCTTCTACTTTAGAATCATTCAGAGCATTGGACCTCTGGTTGATATTGATTGTTACTTCAATATGGAATGCCAATGCTTTTGACCAGTGCAGTTTGCTATTGGCCAATCCAGTTTAATAATGTTCACCCATGCTTTTAACTTTAACAGACAGCTGGATTACTACTGGTCAGCATGTATGTATACTCCTGTCTAATCCTTTTATCACAGATTAGCAGTTAATGAGTTAGAGAAACGTGTTCTTCATTTTGTCTGGCCAGAGATGAAACTGATATAACTTATAAGTGATAAACACTAACTCCATTCGTGGTTAACTAGTTAACTCACTCCTTCATTTTGTCTGGCCAGAGATGAAACTATTTAATCAAACTGATAAACACTAATTCCATTCATGGTTAATTCACTCCTTCATTCTTGCAAATCTGATGTCATCCTTTTACTTTTAGCTCCTTTCAGCCATTTACTTCTTCTGGCTAGTGAGTAGTGTATACTTTTCCTTTCACATGTCTACTTATTTTTGCAACAGAATCTATCAATGCTTATAATTATATTGTGTTATAGTATATAACACAGTATAGTATATAGTATATATGTATGTATATATATATATATATATATATATATATATATGAGAGTGTGTGTGTGTGTGTGTGTGTGTGTGTGTGTGTATGTGTATGTATTGTTCAATTTATATAGAAAATGGTACATAATCCAGAAGCAAGTCTCAAATTAACATTGAACTATCTGCTCACTGTCTTACAATTACATTACCTGAATCCATTAAAATTAGGTTGGGAGGTTTCTTGGGTTTATTTTTTTTAGTTCTTTTTAAAATAAGAAGCTATGAACTGGTTCCAATAAAGTTGAATGGCTGCTTTTTGATCTGGCCAACAAAGAGCCATGACTGTCATAAATCCCAGCCATTACATTGCTACCACAGTACTTGTGTTCAGTTCATTTTTGCTATTTTCACCTCTGTGCTTTTTTAAAATATATTTTTTCCTACTACTAATGCTTTGTTTAATACAAAGTGCTAATCTTTCTTGGCTTTTTCAAACATTTATTTACACAAATTTAGAAGGAAAAATAACATTTTTTTAAAAAAAAGAAAAAATAAATTAAAAATGTCAGTTAATGTCCACAGTGGTCATTCAGATTATTACCTTGTGTATTTAGATGTATTCATTTCTAGTTTTCATTTTTTTTTGCTCAACAGTGGTATAACATTTTACTGAGTTTGAGTAGTCTCTTATTTAAGTTATTAGAAAACCCATATTAATTTAAACAGTGAAGAACCTTTGCATAATTACAAAAATTATTATTCATTGACACTAGCTAAAATCTAAATCACAGTTATAAACAAATTAGTATTAAATTCTATTATTATTTATCACCCACACAATCTTAACTATATATATATATAACTACTTATGGAATATATTTCTAATATTTTATTATTTGTAGGTACATCATTCTTAAGTGTCATTTATTTACTCAGTCAGGTGTCCTTGAGCCATGCTTGTAGTTATTAAGACATAATCAAACCTGCTGAGTAGTGTGGCCTTTAAGTTGTTACAATGTTAGCAATATTTTCAGGAGCTAGTCACTTTTTTCAGAAGCCACCACATTTAGAAAAATAAATGGAATATGAAAACTGAGCACCAGATAACTGGGCACTTAGATTTGTCAACCCCTGTATTATTATTAGTATATAATATGTATAATGTATGCTTACTTTTTTCATGTATATTAATTTTATTATATTGACATGTTAAAAGTATTACACTAAGTGGCACTGACACTGTCAGTGTTAACACTAAACTGATTCAGTAATTGATTGAAGGATTTTTGTTTTTTTACATTATTTGGTTAGAACTTCAAAATAATTATGTGTGTGAAAGTTTATGTTTTCTTTTTAATTATTATTGGAAGAGATCAAAAGTGTACATTCAGCATTGAGTTTTCTTATTGAAAGAGATCAAAATTTTACATTCAGCATTGAGTTTTCTTATTGGAAGAGATCACAAATTTACATTCAGCATTGAGTTTTCTTGTTGAAAGAGATCAAAAGTTTACATTCAGCATTGAGTTTTCTTATTGAAAGAGATAAAAAATTTACATTCACTCTCAGCATTGAGTTTTCTTATTGGAAGAGATCAAAAATTTACATTCAGCATTGATTTTTCTTGTTGTTAAAAGAGATCAAAAGGTTATATTCATCATGTGTGTGTGTATTTTGTTTTGATTTTGATTTTCTTTTGAATTTTTATTGTGCAGATGATTTCAGCTAAAACTGTAGTTTTGAGATTTGTTGTTTCAGTAACTTCTTTGCTCCACGGGAATTGCGTGAAAACTTTTCAGCTTCTAGATGTTCTCAAGTTTTTGAATGATTGCCATGGAGCCTTTCTCCCTTTACTTGTATATTTTTTATTTTATATATTGTAGTTTTTACACTTTCATCTGCATTTTTTGTATGATCCGAAGAGTTAAGACATTAAAAGGATATTAATAGCACAAGTAAACACTTTACAGAATATTAATAACACATAAATAATAAATGCCTTGTTAATATTCCATGTTTATTTGTTATTAATGGATATCAATAACAAATAAACATGGAATATTAACAAGGCAAGAAAATATATTACAGGATATTAAGATGCATATACAGCATTACACATTATTAATAACACTAGCAAAAGACATATAACTATAAGAATATTAATAATAATATAAAATAAACAGGAAATTACAAATGCAAATTTTGCAAGTAAAGCATTACACAATATTAATAACACAAATACATACTACAGAATATTAATAATACAATAAACATATTATATTAATAATGTTGAACCTATAGATTATAATAAATATGATTAAATATAAACAGGCTATAAATATCACAGCATGTGTACAGATGTAGCTTAATTACATTAAATTTTATGTAGGTTTCATTTTAATGATACATTTTTAGTAAATTTAGTCATTTAATCAGAGCTGCTAGTTTGCTTACTAAATATTACACACTTGTGTAACACCAGTGCAAGTTAGATAGGTAGAATTTAAATTTTATACCTTGCATTTAAAATTTATGTGGAATTATTTGTGACTACAGACAGGGTATGTTACTGTTGCAAAATAGTGCTATTGAGTGTCACTGTTCCCACATTATTATATATAAAGGTAACAAGATTTTCCCTGACACTTCATGAATTTATAACAGGGTTTTACTTTTACTGTTATTAATTTCCCTTTTGTAAGTTGGATGGTGGAGATGTCTTGAAGAAAACCATTAATTATCCAGCATTATTTTCACTGACATTTTATCACCAGTTTCTTGGTCTTACTCTGTTACAGGACTTTTATTATTTACCAAAATCTTCTGCTGCATATTATTACTAAAAGTAAAATAGTATTACTATTAGTAATAACAGTTTTCAAGTTCAGACAGTGAGAGAAGATTTAGCAACATTCTTTCCTCATATGGTCATAACTCATCAGATAAAATCATAAATGTACAGTCATGTACATAAAGACAGACAGAAAGAGGGAAAAATTAATAACTTTCTTTCCTTATAATTTATATACTATATAGTCAAAGCATCATCAGATGAAGTGCTACCATTTGGAGTGAGAGATGATTTGGTAAGATTCTCTTCTCATAAAATACTATAATGTGCAGACAGGGGATTCAACAGTTTCCTTTTCTCTTATTTAGTTCCATTAGATCAAGCACTTCAATATTATATATTTATAATTATATTTATATATAAAGAGAGAAAATTTAGTAGCTTTCTTTTCTTAAATCTTAGTCATATAGTCATAACTCCATCACATAAAGTACAGCTATCGTTCTTCAAATAAAAGTATAAGTTCACAAATTGTGACTGTATTTTTGTACCTTACTATGGAAGTTGAACTGCCACTGTACCTGTGCTTTGCCTTGCTTTCACAATTTTCTTTATTCAGTCCACATGCCCTAGTGTGGGCTCTGCTCTTGACACTCTTTGTGGAGCAGTGGTTGACTTTGTTAGAACAATAGAAGGGTTGACTAGTTCAGAATTCAGTGCCTTTGGTTGTAGGAGAGCCCAGGGTGTCAGTGGATCACATTTCAAGGTTCATCTAAGCTTTTTACTAAAAAGTTTTTAGAAGTTTTAAATTTAAATAAATGAATTTTACTAAACTTGAGCTATGGGAAGCTTGGTTTTAAGACTTTAAAATTAATAAAAATTAATATAGTTCATTCTTTCTCTCACTATGATACTATCTGGTTAACTTTTAATTACTAAAATAAAATTTACTTTTCTGAGTAAAAACAATTAAATGCATTGATGGGAGAACAATTTTTCTTTTAGTCTTAACTTGTGTAATTTGCATAAGCTGATAAGGTTCATTGTTTCATATATTATAATACAATATAATATTATTATAATTATGTTTAAGCAAAACATTGATTTTCAGTAACATTGATAATGTAAGAATTTAATATAAAATGTAAGCATTTTAATTAAGTGGAGGAATTAAAAACAACATAATTCAATCAGTGGTTTGTGTGTGTGTGTGTGTTGTAATATACCATAAAATGTACACAACTACAATTGTTAAAAACAAAATGTTCCCTGAGTTTTGTTTATTTGGGAGGTTTTTGCACAAGCAAGAGACTATTCTCAAACTCAGTGAAAAAAACTAAAATTATGCCTGATTGATAATGATAGAAATAATGAAAAAGAGTACCATTGGATTTCATTCAAATTGATAGAAAATGTTAACCGAACCTAAGGTCTTGATAGAAAAACAACTAGTGACTGAGGACAGGTGGCTTTTGGCAAGCAGGTTTAGAATGACAGGTGATTTCAGGTACAGATAAGTGACAAGTGGGGTTGAACACAGGAGGATTAAAAAGATTTTGCAGTTGATATGTTTTATAAGATATTAGAACCATAAAGTGAGATTAAAAATAACTGTAGGTGGTATAACAGGAGAACCACTGAAAAGTACTGTAATAATTAACTAGTTAGTATGACAACAAAGCCACTGAAAAGCACTGTAATAATTAACTAGTTAGTATGACAACAGAGCCACTGAAAAGTACTGTAATAAATATCTGTAGGTGGTATGACAACTAGGCCACGGAAACTGAAAAGTGCTGTAATAAATAACTGTAGGTGGTATGACAACTAGGCCACCACAGAGTACTGTAATAAATAACTGTAGGTGGTATGACAGCTAGGCCACTACAGAGTACTGTAATAAATAACTGTAGGTGGTATGACAGCTAGGCCACTACAGAGTACTGTAATAAATAACTGTAGGTGGTATGACAGCTAGGCCACTACAGAGTACTGTAATAAATAACTGTAGATTATAAGACAGCAATACCATTGTAGTATATACATATATGTAGATGGTAGGAACAGAAACTACTTGTAACTTCTTTAACAAGTGTGTATTTAAAACATATATTTAATACTATTTACTATTGCATTTATATAAATAACATTCTAGTGATTCATTCTCTTGGTATTAATGTATGTGTATTCTTGAACTATATGTACTTACATACTTTAAAAAATCAGTTTATGTTAAAATGAATTAATTACATTATGCTTGCATATATTTGAATATGACCAGTGTGTGATTGATTCACTAGTCATCTGTGCTAATTATGTATCAGCCTAGTACCATATCTAAAACCATAATTAACTGTATATCAATAATTAGTTTATTTTTATTGTTGTTCTTTTATGAGTGTTGGTATTGATTATTTGTCAATAGACAGAGGTCCTTTTTTGATTTTGGAATTTGTACATTGTGATATATCTATTAAATTGTTTATATCATATCATTTACACTAAATTCAAATTCTGTTTACTTTTTAGTATCATTGCTAATTTATCCAACAGAATTCTTTCTTTGTATTGGCTGATATTGTGATAACTCTAAGCTTAATTTTTATTCATGAAAATATGTAGCCATAGAATTTTTGCATAAAGTGACAAAATGTCACATGAGAAAATTGCTGGTATATAAAAAAATTTGAACATTTCATAATAAAATGAAATTTTTTACTTAAAATCTTATTTTGAAAAATATATTATTTATTAATATTGATTTATATATTTTCTGTGTGTGTGTGATTTCTTCTAATGATTTATTTTTGGTTAATGATTCTTTCATAGTGATTTAGTTTTGGTTACATATTCTTTTGCAATGGTTTATTTGGGGTTAATGATTTTTTTTGCAGTGATTTATTTTTAATATATGATTCTTTTGCAAATTGTGTTTGCTTTGTTCCTATTTTCTTCATTTTCTGATCAGAAATAATTTATTATCTTTTTAATATGTAATAATAATAATATTTTCTACAGTAACACTAACAACTAACAATAATATTAATTTATATTTTTGATGATAGTGTAGTTGATTTATCATATGATTTGTCTATTACTATCTCAGTATTTGTGCTGAGGGGAATTAAAATGTGTGGGGGTTGTACAAATTATTTTACAAATATGCACATAGGAAAGGTTTCGTCTTTTTAGTTTTAGAATAAAAATAAATAGAAAAGCAAAGATTAAAAAAGAGAGATGTATTTCTCTAATCACAGAAATGTCATAAATTATAATTTAAAAAAAAATTTGAATACAGCTGCATCTCCAAATTTCTATTTAATGTTAAATTTTTTAAATACATATTTAATTGGGAAACAATTTCACTTTTTTAATTCCAGGTGGTGAAATGTTCTTTTAGTCTATCAGAGATAAATAATTGAATGAGGATACATAAGTTTCTTGTCATTAATTTATTTTTAGATGGAAAGAATGTAGTCAGAGCGACATGCCGGTTGTATGTGCGCCTTATCACTCCTGAAATGCTTCGTGACAGTGTAACCATTCGGCTGGACCGCATGACACAGACAGCGTTCCTGTCCTCTCTTTTGAAGGTGGGTTCCTGACAATAAATAAATGTAGTTTAAAAACTATTATTAAACCACACCTCCAGTCATATTTCATTTCATTTGGGGAAGCAGCCTGCAAATAATGACTTTGTTAATTAAAAAAATATTTAAGTCTTTAACTATGAAGGACTGCTAAAGACAGATAATAAAATTCATAAATAGTAGCATGAATGCTGGTGGGGTTTTTTTTATATCAGAACTATAAGAATTATCT
The DNA here is from genome assembly GCA_028829895.1 of Sinotaia quadrata. NCBI lineage: Eukaryota > Metazoa > Mollusca > Gastropoda > Architaenioglossa > Viviparidae > Sinotaia > Sinotaia quadrata. The sequence continues at coordinate 603,869 of CM054178.1, read as the reverse complement.
TTATTTTTACCATTAAAAAGTGTTCACTAAACCACACTCTGATTATTATTATATTAACCTTTTCAATGTTATTTACATAGTTATACAAATTTGCAACCATCAGATTTAAAAGACGGGACAACAGATATTGGCCATATTCATAGCAAACTAATTCTGCCAGTTTTGCTGAATATAATGTCCATTTAATTCTGTTTTATCATTTTATATATGTTTTACATATTATTATTATAATAATTATTAATAGTATAAAAACACACCAGCTCTCTAAAATGAAGTTTAAAATGTTTCACATTCCTAGCAGCCAAGAGGTTAAAATTTCAGAGTGAAAAACGTGAGAGAGAGAGTGTGTGTGTGTGTGTGTGTGTGTGTGTGTGTGTGTGTTTTAATACTTGCAAATGCTACATTTTTTTCAAAAGGCAGTCTACTCAAAAATAAACTGTGTTTATCATTTTCCCAATAATCTTGTGAATTGTTGCACACACTCTTTGCATTGGTCTTCCTTTATCATCCAGGATGCCTAGATGTCAAAATCAATAGTTGCCCAGTATATTTCCATTTGGGTTCCCATTTCTTTCTTTATTTATGCAATGTGGGATTCAACCCTAAACTGTCAAGAAATGAGACAAAGAAAAGCAAGGAAACATTGATTAATGTTTGTCATTATTTTAATTTTCAGTATCCGAACTGCTTTTGTCTGTAGACCACCCCCAAGTTTACAGCCCACCTCAGATCTTCTAGATTTTGTTACTGTTAATTTGCAGCCTTCTTACTTAATATGCACATCAGCACACAAGGCACTAGTTTCCTGCATTTTGTTTCCTTTTGAAATATTTTTTAATGATTTTATTCCTTTTCATCAACATCCTTATGATTAGCATCCTCCACTATGATATAAGCCCTGTTCATGTTAATACATCCCCCACCACCACCATGACACATGCAATGTTTGTCTGCTGTTAATAAAGAAACAATACACATTGTTGAGGGGCAGGCTGGAGAGAGTGTGTTTTGGTAGATTTGTCAGACGCTGAAAACAGTTTAAAAGTTTAATTCCAACTATATTTTGATGAATGATATAATGAAGCTCTTTTACTTTTATTATTTTTAATTCATTATTATGCAAGATTACTTTTCACCTCTTAGCTTGATCATGAGATTTATTTTGGTTAGTGTCACTGTTTTTCAGCATTTTTATTAAATCTAATGCATACAATTATATATACATCCTTCTTTATAAATTATATATATTCATTACTTATAACATATATACTTAGTTTATGCATACCTGCTTTGTATACATACTACATAATACTACATCAGAACTATTTTTAAAAGTGCTAGACTTTGTCAGCCTTTATTATTGTGGAAATATAGATATAATTTGATATTAATATAAAATAATATATCTTTTTTTACTGATATCCATGCATATTTTCCAATTGCAGTTCTTTACAGATGCTCTGGCGTCCATATTTCATACAGAGATAGCCAACATCTACATCATCAACATTGAAGACGATGTAGATGTCCCACAAGCCCAAATTCTTAATGTCTCAGTATCTGTTCGTCAGCGCACCATTTCAGTTCAAGGTCGCACTCGAGATGTTTTCTACTCACCTGAGTACCTAAGGGAATATATCTACCTTTACCGATCTCTTCTTGCCAATCTTTCTGCATTGCAGGTGAGTAGTGCCAACTTTGATAAAAGGGTATTTTCTTAGGTTGTCACTACCTTTGTCGGCCAGATACTTTGATCTTTGCTTATTAAAATATAAATATCACACATGATTAAGTTGCTCCAAACATGTTTTTGCTGTAAGCAGGAGTGAAAAACATAAAGATATATGCTTATTGAAGGTCTTGAATGGATTTCACTTGTTTTTAATCAGAACACAAGTGGTATAAATTTTATATTTTATTTATACAAAATAAAAAATTTCTTTTAGGGACATTTATATATCTATCTGTCTATGTTTTTATATATATTTATACCAGTTTTTATGAGTAAAATTTGTCTTGTGTGTAAATCTTTCCTTGGTATTGGACTACCTGCAAGTAGTTAACATAACCTGTAATAGTGAATTTTCACATCAAAGTCATTGTACGATACTTGAGTGGATTAATGGTGGTGTTAACTGTAAAATTGTTGAAAGGAATATTAAGGAACATTATTTATGTTTTAAAAAATTAATAAGAAGAAAATCACTTAAATGCATTTTTCCAAGTGACTCTCCAGTTAATGTGTAGTTATACATTTCATGTCTGAAATTTATTTATTATATTTCTTAATTAGGGTTGAAAAGATTGTTTTAATAGTTACTCTTAATTGATGATTAGCATTTCCATCTGACTGAGCTCTAGGTTGATTCTTTTTAGTATGTAATTAATTGTCATTGTTCATTGTTGTTTAAGTTTTCTGTTTCTGTTTAAATTATTTCAGGTGCTACCCTTTGATGACAACCTTTGCCTTCAAGAGCCCTGCGCTAACTTCGCTGTTTGTCTGTCAACCGTCAATGAGGGCATAGCTATGCCTTTCGTTGCATCTGACACCCTACTTTTTCGGCCCATTCACCCAGTTAATGGATACAAATGTGAATGTCCACATGGATTTGCAGGTGTGTGAAATGAGTAGATTTCAAAAATAAAATGTTATTGATCAACATTGATCAACATAGCTAGGTGATAAGTTACTCTGACTGTGTTAAACATTATTTGCAGAATTCCAAAGAAAATGATATGTGACTATGACATTGCTTAGAAGGAAAATAAATCCTAGATAATCTTTTGTAATTTGGTATATAGTTTATAAGCCTGTGATATTCTTTCACAGTACAAAATATTAGAATTTGCCCATTCGTTTATTTTTTGACAGTGCAAAATATTAGAATTTGCCCGTTCATTTATTTTGTGACAGTACAAAATATTAGAATTTGCCCATTCATTTATTTTGTGACAGTGCATAAGCAGACGTATGGCATGGATTTAGTTTCAAATTCATCTTGGGTGAAAATATTTAGGCAACCCACTCTTGAGCTCTTGGTCATATCCATTCTATTAAAGACGGGTTCCAAGTGTTGCAGGCCAAACATCCTGTCATTTGGAGCTCAGAACTAATATTATGAAAATAAATTCACCACACACTAAAAGCATACTCTGAACAGTTTTGTCTTTAAATTACAGGTGACACCCATAATTGTGATAAATCAATAATGTGAAATCAGTCCATCTAGATTTTTTTGTTCAACAGTGAGGTGCTATATAGTGAACATCCATCACATGAAGCAAATGTATGCTTTGAACAGTATACTTCAACTAATAATCGTGTAGATTTATTTTTTTTTAATTTATTATTTATATATGTAGTGACCATTGTCTTTTGGTATAATAACATTCAGAATTATATTTTATTTTTAATTAATTATTTTTGTTATATAAAAATATTTTAAATAGTTTGTAACAAGTTGTATAAACAGTATTTCAAATTCTAAAAATAATCTGAAATTATTCACATAAGTTTCTTTTACTGTTTATAATTATATATATGTCATTGTTATTAGTAACTATATTGTCCTGATTAAGACTTTAGCTGAAATATCAACTCTTACAGTTCCAGTGTTTTGAATATTCATATTGGCTTTGGTTTCTTTTTAAATGCTTAGCTGTTGTGCTGTTTGAAGTATTGAAAGTTACCTTATAAATAAATTGAATTTGTTGATTCATTTTGTTCATTTTTAACCAACTGAATAATTCTGTTGTGAATACAATAAACAACATTTTAGAACTGTACCAGAGAGACTTACCCCCCACTCCCCCAGCCAGTACTTGCATGAGTATAATTAGGTAGTCCCACTCATTTTTTTCTACTTGATATTGTACAAATGTTTTATGCTCAAAATGTGTGTTCTGATGAAATAAGGTTGTACAGAAAAAAATATGATGATAGCTATAATACTTTTTGAGATATCACAAATTTAGTGTCGTTATTTGTGGTCAACTTTTTTTAGACGTAATGAATGTGTGATTTTACAAGTTTATTACAAGCAAGATATAAACCTCACTGAAAAACAATCTAATAATTCTAATAAACATAGTGACATACAACAAGAAAAACCAGATATAATGCAAAATTTACTTTTCAGTTTATTAATATTATAAATTACAAAAGAAAACGTGCTTTTGTTTCATAAAATTGCTCGCAAAACGCAACAAAAAGGAACATTCATGGCATCATAACATATGCAACTGATGCATAAAGTACACCCAAAATGCATATTATTAAATCATGTACCATATAGTTAATGCCTATTTTTTTCTAAAGGCATTGCAAAGAAAATGTGGAAATTATTGGATGCTGAAAATGACCATTTCAGCAAATTTTAACCAAAAAAAAGCATTAACGAAGTTTATTACAGAAAACGTAAACAAGCAAACGGTCATATCTCTGAAACTATACATCATACAGAGTTGGTTCACATATCAAAATGATCAGCAAACTATACTCTACCTATATCTATAAAGATAATTTCTGTTTAATCGCATATTAAGTTACATTTATCATTTGACTGTACAATTTATATTTACAAATAAAATTAAAACGGATAAACAGTCACATCTCTGAAAGTATACATCACACAGAGTTGGTTCACATATCAAAATGATCAGTAAACTATACTTGATCAATATGTATAAAGATAATTTCTGTTTAATCACATATTAAGTTACATTTTTCATTTTATCATGCAATTTTTATTTACAAATAAAATTAAAACGGATAAACAGTCACATCTCTGAAAGTATACATCATACAGTTTTGGTTCACCTATTAAAATGATCAGCATGAAGTTATCTATTTATCTAAAGACAGAAAATTTATTTATAACCTTTTATCTGAATTAGTACTTTTTACACAATAGAAACTTTCATATTTTAAAAAAAAATCTTTAAAACTGTATACATGGTATTCTTTACGCATAATTCATAGATATAAAAACATGTTTGACATACTGCTCATCAGCTTCATAGAACATACCATAAAATATTTAATCGACATTTTAATAATGTGATATAAAATCTTCATGTTAACTTATTCTTAATTTATGTACCAACAAAAAAATTAAAAGATCGTGAAACCAAAACAAAGACATAAGCCATACAATTTTTTTTAATTAAGAGGATAACATTATGTTCAAATTCAAAACAAACAGGATAAAATTATTTAAAATATATGTATATAAAAACATTCACTAAATAAATATCTTATTAGCATTATTGTAAATCCACTGCTTGAAAAGAACATTTCAGACCCAAGTGTTTCGGTTGTTTACTATTTTTGCATCAAGAGTTATCTTTTCTTTTTTAAATTATCGTCGTAAGAAAACGATTTTTCTAAATAATAAGATAACCATCTTGACTAAAATTAACTAAATAAATAAAATAATATATTTAAATACGATCTGCGACTTCAAAATATATATTGCAAGGAAATAGCAATCAAACTTTCGCGATAGAGTGACGCACCGACTAACCTATTTTCAAACGACGGAATTGGTAGTGATGGTGAGGACAAAATGAATAATTCTGCTTTAAAAATAGAGATACGTTTACAAATAAACTAATCACAGAGTAAAGTAATCATTATTAAATGCTTACAAAAGATTTTACCGATAAGAGGTTTTAATTGTTCGCATAAAATGTGAGAAAAATCAGCGGTAGCGTCAACGCGTGTTTCGCACGTGGAAGCCATGACTGAAACAGGATGCGTACTACGGGGTTTTCAATTAAGTGTATCTGGCAGGGGTCACTAATCAAGGGCTACAGCATATCATTAGAGAGATATTGAAATTCCGCACAAAATGATATAGGTCAAACTATTTTGTGATAAATATTTCTTCCGAAAATTTTATCGTGAACTTTTTAGTTTGAAAATCTATTTGGTTATTCGCATGGATGGATGGATGGAGTGTAGGGGGCGCTTCCGGCTTCCGCCGCTTTCGCGCTTTGGTTATTCGCATAAAACAAATTCGAAATTTATATGATTGTAAAGAGTTATATGTCCTCTATTTAAAGGACCAATCAGTTTTAGGGTTACAAAACGCTGCCAGTTTCGAAATCTTTTTAAAAATTGGTACCCAAAAACGTGAATTTTACTTTTTCGGCCGTGAGGCGACTTTTGACCCATTTTTCTTGCAACCCTAAGGTACTTTCGTCAAAGTTTATGGATACTATAATAAAATTCAGAAAAAAAACAACAAAACAGTTCGAAAGACAAAACATCGATCTTTATTTTCATATAAAAATGGTTAGTTGAGGTTTAATGTGAAGAAAACCGCTTTGAGGTAAAGTTTAGCAAATTTGTGTGCGTTTGCGAGTTTTTGCCTGTAAAGCGGTGGCCGTGGGACTACCTAGTATAATTGCACAACAGTGTAATAAAGATAATAAATCATTTTTGGACAAAGAGAATCCAGTTAATGTAAGATGTTAGACTACTACATTAGTATCTTCCTACTTTGATTTAAGAAATGTGAGATTTTTACCAATTCTCTTAACATAATTTAAATAATTTAATTATTTTTCTTAAAAATAAAAAACGCTAACAAGTCATGATAATATAAAATAATGTAACAGAAGGTCAAAGAGGTAATGGAAAAATTATAATATGACAAAACCTCAACATTTGTGCTAATGGTAGTAATTGTAGCTGCATGTTAATAGTAATATCAGCAATACTAATGATAATAAATTTAAAAAATAATAACAGTAAAGAAAACAAAGTAAAAGAAAGTAAAATAATATTTTCACCTCATCCAAAATTAAAACAAATACATTCATAAATGAGTCAACAAACCATTACCAGGTATAATATACTATTAGCCCCTAATTCTGCCCCCACCCACCCATAGCATCCTACTTGACCCATCTCTGGTGAGAAATCAGCAAAAGCTGAAAGCATTTGTTGAAGAAGACAGCAGTAGCTACACATGCTTCAGTTGTATTTACAAACATTTTTTCTTGACTCTCTGACTTAATATGTTTCTTGGTGAATGAGCTGCGTTGGTCATGACTAATACTTTAATAGTATAATACAAAATGAGAATAACATTAGAAAGCATTACTTGTCGGTCATAAGAAATGCATTTAAAACATAGTACCAAGAAAGCAGAATACATATTCGTGACATGGTTACATGTGATGAATGAAATTAGTTTTTTAAAATTTTGATCAGGAAGTGTAAGAAGTGGGGTCTTGACAGTACCATGTATATACTAAAGTGTAATGTTAGAAGTTTATTCCTAATTTTGCTCATATACCTATATTTACACTTGGGTCAGAAAAAGTAGTTGTGGCACAGAATGAAAGACTGCATGTGCTGATAGTTGAGTCATGGGAGACCTCTCACACATACACACCACACCTCTTCTGGTATCTTTCAGATATAAACTGTTGCTTCCTAGTCATTGTCTGCAAAGTATCAAAAATGTTTTTAATTAACTCTCTTAAATTGTCATATAGTTAAAAGTTATGCTCATTGTGATTAAGTTGTTAACAATGGCATTTACATTAAATGTTATGCTCATTCAGTCATTGTGATATTAAGTTGTTAAATATGGTGATTACAATAAAAGTTATGTTCAGTATGCTTAAGTTGTTAAATACAGTAATTACGATAAAATCATCTGGGAGAGCAGACAATAAATATTCCCAGGAAACTTGAAAGAAAATGCTGTACTTTGGACTAATTGTCATGCCTATGAATGCAACTACCTTAAATTAGTAAATTCAGGGGTGGGAATTGTACGCCTAAAGGCGTAAAAGCGCCCAAATCATTTTCAGTTTACGCCCATTGTTAGCTCAGTACGCCCAAAAAAAAAAAAAAAGTAAAAAAAAAAAAATATATATATTCCCATAATGCGCATCCTCAAATGGGCTTAGTAAACAAAATTTAGCGTAACTTTGAGTAAAATCCGCCATATCCAAATTATGGCGTCAAACTAGGTAGAACCAGCCTCTATATAGCGATAGCGGACAACTACTAAATTCCGAAAAATTTATCATTTTGCCACAAGTGCTGTGTTTATGTTCCGTATTTATCATGCTTGTGAAATAGTTTGTTGAATAAAACTATCTTCCAACTTTTCATTAATGTATTTTTTATTTGTGAGAGAGTGAGTGGAAGCGTGTACGATCGCATTAAATTAGGTACGGTTGGCGTGTTTCGATAGCCGTGGCAAAAATCTCAATTTCCGGTTTTACCATCGTGTTTTTATATACCTTGCAAACACTAAAACGGACTCCGCTACGATTGTCCTATCAGAATGTATCTTATATCAAATTAAAGAAAAATGAATGTAGAATGCAACCGTGTTAGTTTCAAATCTGTATTTTTATTGTATGTAAAAGTTGATTGAAAAAAACCTATTTTTTAAATTACGTTTTTGCACGGTTATTTCTGAAAATATTGATTTTTGTCTTATATCAATAGAAAGTAGAAAATATCTTCTTTAAAATGATATGTAGCATGATAAAGTGGCATATTCGTAGCGGAGTCCGTTTAGAAAACAAGTGTGTACCCTAAGCACGCGCGAAGACCTAAACACGAGGAAACGTTGTTCACGAAGCGTTGTTTATCATCGAGTCGCCGGCTGTGATTGTTTCAGTGCTGCGTTAAGTAATTCACTAAGCTTAATTTACTATAGCTCTTGAAGTTGTAAAAAAGGTTTTATTTAATTGTATGGACGATTCTTGTTTTTTTAACTGCTATTTGTCGGATGTATAATATACTATAGATCTGTACTGTACACCGTAGCGGTATAGACGGTAGCGATCAAGATCGTCATCGGTCATACTCATAGACGTGAGAGTAGACAAGTGAATTGAAATAATACTATATTTATACATACAAGGTATTATTGCATTAAACAATAATTATTTACAATTTCTGCTGTAATTTGTTTAATAATTTTTGATAATCTCTTCACTTTGGTTCACACCATATGACAATCTAAATCTTAGATCGTTTTCCCCCACAATAAGTTACTGATTTATTTTCACTGTAATATGTTTAGTATGTTATAATGGCTCACAAATGACACTTTTTACAGCTATTTAATGGTAGGGTCAATAGTAACAGATTCAGATACACATTAATTAGTTATTAGCCCGATTACTAATTTAGTTTTCGTTTGTGCAGATTTTCGGGGGGGGGGGGGGGGCGCTGACTATGGCGGATTAGAACAGGAGAAATTATTGTTAGAGTTAATTTAATTGTAGAAATTGGCCAAGACTTTGAGGAACCCTGTGTCAGAATAACCACAATTATAGTATCCTAGATTCAACCACGAAATAAGGGTAGACCATTTGCCAGTTTATCACAGCTTCCAAGAGTACTAAATAATAGACTGCTGTGTAGATGTTCATAATCAACTGTCACTAGTTTCATTCACCCCTCAACCCTTTTAAATCATCATAAATTTTAAAACATAAGACATGAATAAATGCATTTTAACTAAAAATATCAGATATTTTAATTGTTATTTCATTATAATTACTTAAACAAGTCAAATGGAACTCAAAATAAGCAAAAAAGCATTAATATCATTCATTTTCAGTTTTGGCTCAAAATGCCGTTGCACAAATTGTGTTTTTTCTCATTTTTGAGAATCTATAACTCAAAAAATTACAAAGCTATCACCTTAAAATAAATCAGGCTTCCTGTCAGCATTGGATACTTGAGGAATACAAAAATTTAGCCCTGTCAGATAGATAGTTTTTACTTTAGGGTGCATGCAAAATGGCAAAATGTAAAAAACGTGAAAAAAGCGTTTTTTTTTCCATTTTTCAAAATTGCATTAAAAAAAAAACTATGAAAGATTAAACAACCATCTTTTGTAAATTGACTTCTTTCACCATGATAGATATATGGTGTAAATTTCATTCATTTCCAAAGACTTTGAAAAAATGGCTGGTTCTACCTAGTCAAACATGTCGAACGTTGTTCAGCGTGGGGAAAGCTTTGACGATTCTGGTTGCCGCTACAAATGGAATTGGGACTGGGTCGATCAAGACTGGGTGGAAACTATCGATGGGGAAAAAGAATCAAAAGTAATCAGGAAAGTTCGGTTCGGCGAATGGATTCAAAAGTTGTCAACCTCTGGTTTTGCCTTCTGCGAGCTGTGCCGAGCAGAGATTAAATACGCAAACCGCGGATTTGGTGCCTTGCAGAAGCATGCTGACACCAACGGACACCGTCAACTGATTGATATTCGTGCAACAAATTCATGCATTCCAGGTGAAAAAAAGCCCCCAAAAAACACGAGCTCAAACAAAAACACCCTTGTTAAAGCATACTATTAAATTGCAATTGAGAAAATTAGTCTTTTACTTGGAATTTGGGAAGCAGATTGTGTGGCGATTTCTAAGCTCAGGTGGCACCAGATTGCACCATTTTGCTTCTTTAGACACAAAATTTTTCCGGGGGAGCATGCCCCCGGACCCCCCTAGATTTTCGCGGCGCCTTCGGCGCCGTCACTTGCCAGTAAGCCCAAAACACTTTCACCAATTCCCACCCCTGTAAATTATATAAGAAAAGGTATTACACATTGTGGTTACATCATTAAATGTGGTAGTTAATAAAATAAACACATCTTTTTTCAATATCTACAGCTAGTCATCAACTTATAACCTATGCAACTTACAACTGATTGACTTAACAACTGCAACCTGACCACATATATGTACTGTAATCTGGCAGTGCATTTGTAAGATGTGGGGGCGGTACTCAGACGAGCAGAAGTTCCTTTGTTAATCAGGTGGCGGGATGATAAAGAGGTGCAATTGAGAGACCCTTTGATATACTGCCAACCTTTGTCACATAAGTTTACATAAGTTGAATCTTGTGGTTGAAAGCATTAATAAAGTTTTTTTACTGCGCTTCCCCATTGAAATATTCCCTTTTTCTACACGTTGTAGTAAGAAATATCAATACTGTAAACAAAGAGCAGAGCAAATTTTATCATGATCACTAGAGTATGTAGTACCCTTAGGACATAAAATAAAGGTAGTCCGATGTAAGACCAAATCTACTTCCGACCATTCTCTCAGAACTGATTGCTGTCCGCCCGTCATAAGTCGACAACTCACTGTATAGACAAGTACATGTCAGATCAGAATTCATATTTTACTACTTCCTGTTTTGGAAATGAATATAACTATCTCAAGTCATCATATTTTACTACTTACTATTTTGGAAATGAATATAACTATATCAAGTCAATTTTTAAAAAAAAAAGTTCTACTAGTGGTGAATTAAGTTGTTAAACATGGTACTTATTGAAATAAAGATAATAAACCTCTTTTCAATAGTTGATAATGAAAAACTTCATGCTACAAATGACATTTAACAACACACATCAAACTTTGACTTCATTATGCACATGCAAGTCACTTTCTCAAGTCATAATATATAAAACATTCTATTTCTGTAAGTCACTTTCTCAAGTCATAATATATAAAACATTCTATTTCTGTAAGTCACTTTCTCAAGTCATAATATTTAAAACATTCTACTTTCTGTAAGTCACTTTCTCAAGTCATAATATATAAAACATTCTATTTCTGTAAGTCACTTTCTCAAGTCATAATATATAAAACATTCTATTTCTGTAAGTCACTTTCTCAAGTCATAATATTTAAAACATTCTACTTTCTGTAAGTCACTTTCTCAAGTCATAATATATAAAACATTCTATTTCTGTAAGTCACTTTCTCAAGTCATAATATATAAAACATTCTACTTTCTGTAAGTTACTTACAGATGTTATAAAGAAAATACTGGCAAATATAATCTTATGGACTTCCATTATGCATTCAGGGGTAAACACCACTGCATTATCTGTAATGCACAATGTTTCTAGTTGAGGAATGAATAAATTACTTGCACAGTACCATATTATTGATATTTAACAATATTTATATTTTAAGTTTCAATATCAGACTTGAAAAAAGCCTCAATAATTTGTACTTGAGGTACAGTTAAAGTGAAAATGTTTGAGTATTGCTACTTGTACATTTTATTTGTTTGACTAATAGCAAAAGTAATAATAAGCTCTACAGTCTAAACCGCATATATTTACTGTACTTTTAATTTTACATTTTGTTGTTTTTGTTTATGAACATTTCTTAGGTGTATTTGTTATATTGATTGTTGTCCTAATTACCTTCTATTCCCTATCAAAAATGTTTAACTATTACCATTTTGTTAAAAATCTGACTCAGGTCATTAATTGTGGAAGCTTTGTAAGTTCTAAAATTGAGGTTTCAACTTATATTCAGATCAACTTGTACTCAAGTATATATGGTAATTGTAATTTTAAAAATATTAATTTGTAACCAATGGGATGTTTCCTTCTGTACATGGCAGGCATGCAACTAGCAAATGCTTGTGATGTGGAAATTGACCTGTGTTACTCAATACCTTGTCTCAATAATGGCACCTGTATTCCGCATGAGAGTGGCTACACCTGCCAGTGCACAAGTGATTTTCAAGGTAAGCTGTGTTCACTCATGAAGGAGGAGTTTATCAGAGATAATCTGCATAACCTGTGTGAGCTTTCTAGGAGTTAACTGAATGAATGTACTTGCAGTAGAACACTACATTTACTTGCAAAGAGTGTGTAATTAATTTTGGCATAGAAGCATTTAATCAAGTTGAGCATATTCAATGAAGCTATAAGTAGTTTTAAGGAAACAGTAGTTTTTTTCTATAAACACTTAAAAGAAATATGTTGGTCATTTATGTTGTTAGTATAAAACTCTTAATTATGTATTAGAATGATTTAATTGCAAAATCTTTCTTGGTACAGGTGCAAACTGTGAAGTGAATATGACAACCAAGTATGATGCTATCACCTGTCCTCAGAATTTCTGCCAGCCACCGTCAGTATGTGTGCCATTAATCAGGGGAGGCTTTCGTTGTGATGGATGCCCAGATGATGGAAATTATGATAAATTTTGTCGTCTTAAAACTCGGAATTTCAGAAAAGGATCATATCTTACATTCCCTTCTTTAAAAAAAAGGAATCGCTTCACTGTCAAGCTCAGGTAAGTATTTTACTAGATTTTATCAATTTTGGAAGTTGTGCTTTTAGTATTTGGCCCATCGAGTGTCTATAAACTGAACAAGGTAAGCATGTCAAAATATTCTGTGTATATATGCCAGGGTGTAGTTTTTATATGTATGGAACTGAAGGGGTGTGTACAAATATTAGTATGCTGCTAAATTAAATAATTATACAATAGAAGCTTTATAAATTTACATTTGGTAGTCAGCTGTAACTTCTTTTTTTACACCCTCATAATTTATAATTAAATACTGTTTTTTTATCCATGTAAGCCAAACAGAAACATAGCATAAAAGTATACTTTCTGACATTGTTAGCATGGACTGTTCACAGAAGGAAGTTTTTCACCACCCCTCTCTCATTTTGTTTTTTAACTGACTTTCTGACATTTGTTAGCTTGGACTGTTCACAGAAGAAAGTGTTTTTCATCACCCCCCTCTCATTCTTGTTTTTTTTAACTGACGTTCTAAGTCAGCAGCCAGTTGATAGAAAATGAAGGTGATTAGTCTCTGCTTAATTTAATTGGATGATGAGAATAATTTATCATCTGATTACTTTCCACACTCAAGTCCTGGAGGATGGGGGGATATGCACAGCTTTCATGCCAACAAACCATGTAGACAAAATAGTGAGGAGGAGGAGGGAAGATACCTCCATACACCCCACCCACTATCCATTCACCACCTATCCACCAACTACTCACCATCCATCCACCCACATCCCATTCTCCACTCACCACCATCCATGATCATCC